>CM040435.1:32393094-32688094 GCA_022702705.1 Papilionanthe hookeriana x Papilionanthe teres
GGCTTGGTTATTTAATTCTAAGAATGGTTTTGCTGATGTAGAGTTGTTTTGCTGACGAAGATGGCCGTGCTGCCCACCATGCTCCATGCTCCTTGTTGTTGCAGAGGTTTGGTTTTGGAAAATGATAATCAGGGGATGAGAAAAGTGTCTTGGTTTAGAGAAATCTTAAAGCCCAAATGTCTTTAATATTTTGATTGAAACAAATCTTAAAGTTGTTTAAACAGAACAAATTAAGATCCCACGGTTCCGTCATCCCGACACCGTTATTTTCATCGAATTCACTTAGTCCAGATGAATTTGCTAAACTCAACTGAATGAGTTCCACACTTTCATTTAGATCGTGGGAAATCCCGTTAGCAACACGTGGGTTACATCATCCGAGGTATTCCCGATCATTCAACAAGACGTTTTAATTTAGTTAAAGTTGTGGTTTTGTTGTTCTGTTTGTGATTAAATTTTGAGTTGTTTTATATTTTGGAATGTTGTGGCGGTGAATTTTATCTTGCAATGACTTTTAATTTAGTTTTAGTTTCAGTTTAGGGACTATCCTAAAGGTTTTGGTTTTCATGCAACAGTCTTGTTTAACATGCAAGAAAAAGTAAAGTACTGTGCATGTAAGTAAATTGTAATAAAGTAAATTGCAATAAAATAAAAGCGTACTTGGAGGGTCTTCCCATCATCCCAAGCTGCAGTTAAAACACATGTTAAGGCATTTAAATATTTCAACAGATACCTAGGTAAAGCTAAGGGAAGGGTTTTGGTTTTCTACCAAATTCCTAATCCTATAACTAGTCATCTCCTATGACGTCTAAGTTCTTGGTTTGGTTTAAGGATGATTTTCTTCATCAAAGAACAATTAAATTCAATTGTTCTTCTAAAACATCCCGTCGTATTGAGGAAGTGCTTAGGACGAGTCCTAAACATCTTTTCAATACTTCTGGGATTATTTTGAGTCCAAATGAATTTTTATTGTACGGATGAATTGATCATCCAAGGATTTGTATTTTTGTTTTGTTTCTTGCTCAGTGAACTTAGGCGTTTGATTACCTGATGAATGAAGTGACATCTCACTTAATACTCTATTTAAGAGTTATAATAATTAAAGCCTTTAAGGGCAAGTTGGTTTATCGAGAGTTTTAATCATTCTTAATTTAAGGTTCGAGTTAATGGTTTAAAGTGTTTTAATTTAATTATGAATGTTTTAATTAACAATTTTAAGTTTGGAATAGTGTTCAAATTATTTTAGATTTAATTCTTAATGATTTCATTTAGGTTTGTTCTTAAATGATTTTAATTTAATTTAATTCAATTTGATTTTAATTTAATTTAATTTAATTTAATTTGATTTTAAATTTAATTTAATTTTAATTTTAATTTTTAATCAATTTAATTTTAATTTAATTTAATTTTAATTGAATTTAATTTTAATTTAATTTTAATTTTAATTTAATTTTAATTTTAATTTAATTGGATTTAATTTGATTTTAATTTTGATTTTAATTTAATTTGTTTTAATTTTAGTTTTAATTATTAATTTAGATTATTATCTTAATTTTTTAATTAAGAATTAAATATTGTTAAAGTGACTCATTTAGCGATTTTTAAATTAAATAATAAACATCGTCTTAATAATATCCCTTTTTTTAAATGATCCAAATTTAAATATATTATTTCCAAAATTTATATTATTTAATTAATTAAAGTTTCATTTTTGATATTTTCAAAGTGTTTAATGGGTTCCTACCCCTTAATTTCCCAAAGTTTCAATCATCCAAGAAAGGCAAAATCAAATATTTTACCCTCCATTTTTAATTAAACCTAAAATTTTAATAAAGGGGGTTAAATTCTTTAATTACCTTTATTCCGTTTTAGGCTTATTAATTTCATAACTCACTAAATTGAGCTCAAATAAATTTAAAATTTTTATGTCACCTCACTCACATGTCAATTAAGATATTAGAGGAAAAAAATGTGATTTTTTTGAATTTAATTTATTTATATAATTATTTTTAGTAGAAAATAAGGGTTTTCAAAGAAAATTCAGCAACATGACCAAGGAAAGGTTTCCGTCCTTAAGAAAATTATGAGATGTTTCTAATGACCAGAGGACCACTTGGGCCAATTTTGGTGATTTTTTAAATTATATTTTATTTATTATAATTATTTTGAGTTTTGGAGTATTACTTAATTTTAAAATAAAATAAAAGTTAAAAAATTGATTTTATATTTTTCTTAAATCTCTCTAATCTCAAGGAGTCTAGAGAAACAAATTTTATATTTTTATGATTTTTCTCTGATTTATTAGAATTAATTTAGTGGAGAAGGCTAGAAAATACATTTTTAATTTAAAAATTATTTTAAGGCTTTGAAATTAAATATCTTAACCTAGAGACTTAGAAAAAATATTTGGTTGGTTCCTAAGTGACTAGGGGACTAAATATGACATTTTTATGATTTTTATTATTTTTGTGATTTTTATTATTTTTTTGAATGATTAAAATATTAAAATCTGGTGGAAAATCAACTTTTTTAGAAAATTCCAATTTTAATTTTTCTGAACTCCCTTGATATCAGAGAAGCTCCAAAACCATTTTTGTGAATTTTTGAAATGTATTTTTGGATTTATGAATTTTTAAAGTTTCATTTTGCTTATGAGGCTTAACCAATCCATTTGGTGGGGTTAATCAAGTCCAATCGGTTTCAAAATATTATGTAAGGTTCCTCTGACCCTAAAGATTAATGAAGAATTATTTTCAAGTCAATTTGATGTGTGGTTATCCCTAATTAATTCAAATTTAATTTTAGGGGTTTAGGCCAATTAAGGTTATTATGAATGAATTACTCAAAATATATTTTTCCTAGGGTCCTCTGGTCCTAAGGAACATCACCAAATTTTTCTAGAATTTATTTCACAACATGCTAATTATTGAAATTAAAATACCTAAAAAAATGAAATGAACTTAAAAAATCAATAACTTTTCACAGAGATGGCCTCTGACCTTGAAAAATTTAGGGAATGTTCCCAAGATCAGTGGCTTCAAAAGCCCTATGGTCTCATGCCATGGTGAATTGTCTATGCAAATGGAGAATCAAAACATTGAAAATAATAGATAAATTATTAAAAATAAAATACACATCCAATTAACTTGATTTCTTTTCCACATTATTCTCCTATGTTCACTGAGCAAGAGGGTATTTTTATTTTATTTTTGTGGTTTTTCTATGCAAAGATATGAATTTTTGAAGTTCTGGGTATTTAAATAATTCAAAAATACCCAATTTATCTCTTATCCACGCGGCGCCAGCGCAACATCGGCAGCTCCGAAAGTCCACGCGGCGCATTTCCATTCGACGACGCCATCCGAATCAGCGCTCCAAGGGCCCGCGATTCACGTATCATTCCCTGGTCCGGCGCAATCTGAACCGTCCGCTCGATACACACGCGATCCAACGGCTCCCGGTCATCGTCTGCAACTGGTGTGCACCCGCGACCGTCCACACTAAAACCCTAAGATCTCACTCGATTCTCAATGGATTTTCGTGTTCTTATGCTCTATGGATTCGTCTTGAAGAGACGAACACATCCTTACAGTTTATAAGCTATGAAATTAACTTAAACAAAATGGAGAATCACTGGAAGCTCGGGAGGAAGAGTGAGTTCATACCTTTGCTCAGAGAAGTGAAGCTTTGATCTGAGAGTTGTGTCACCTTCGATTGGGTCCAGGCAAGCTTCAGATGAAGTCTCTGGCTCTCGGGAATTGTCTAGGTATGAAAGTGACCAAGCCCGATCACAAAGCTTGGAGGCTAGAAGCAATGGCTGGCCTAGTGAGGGGGCTTTTGCTGGGGAACTTCTCCTCTTGGTCTGGTGAAGGTGTAGGGCCAATCAATTTGGAGATTGGCTCACTGTGGTGAAGTGTCCTGTTTTTTGGGTGGATTTTCAACTCAGAAATTGAGCTCTGTCAATGGGGATTAGGGCAAAGGAACACTGGGGATCAACTGCTCTGGGTTAGGAGAAGGTCCTGGAGCAATTTTGGCAGAGTTTCCTTAAGGTCTGGTTTTTTTTTTTGGCCGAGAGGTGGTGGTGTTTAAATGGGCATGGCTGGAGGGCTTCCCAGGGGGGTTTGAAGGCTTGGATCAACTGCTTAGGGCAAGGGAAGAACAGCCATGGTGTTCAATTGGGCTGGGACAACTCAGCAAGGAGAAATTCAAAAAATTGTCTCACATGGGTGCTCTCGGCCTGGTGGTTTCCGGCGGCTGTGGTGGTCGGCCGGCCAGGGTCGGGTCACCCTCAAGTTCAGGAGGACCAGTGCTGGAGGTTTGTGCAAGCCATTGTCCAATGCCAAGTGTAAAGGGTTGGATTTAAGTGGTAAAGAGAGAAGAGTGATTTTGGGTTCACATGTGTCAACCCATGTATTTGGGCTTGGTTCACCTCCCCATGGTCTGATTTTGGGCCAAGGGGATCGGTTGAGTCAGCTGCCATGGAGTGGTGAAGTCCCCATCAAAATAGTTTAAGTTAATTTTGGGTTATGGTGTTGCATTAAAGAGGTTTAAATGGCTTAAGGAAGGCTTAGGAAAGGACTCCCTCTTATTGCCATTAATGGCTTGGTGACAAGTCAAACTCCCCATGGCTTCATCTGGCTTGTCCATGGCTTGCATGTGGCTCCATTTGGCTCATCCTTGGCTTAGGAAAAGTGGATTCATTTATATGAAAAAGGAATTTGGAGATTTTGGCAATTTAGTGAAAAATTTAGATGGTGCTTGATTTAGGTTGACTTGATGATTGATTTGGGACTTAGGAATTGATTCCAATTAAAGGGATGATGAGAAGGAATTGTCATGTGGGCTTTGGAATGGGTTTGGGCTTTTGGATTTCACTTTGGATGAGATTTCAAGATGGATTAGGGAAGTGGGCTTTTGGATTTTAGGATGGGCTTTTGGATGAAAATTTTGTGAAGGACCATGTCAAATAAATGTTACAATTAGTTTAGATGTTTCATGAATGGTTTGGAATCAATTTGGTGTGATTTGGAGTAGAATTGGGTTGAATTTGAGCTTTTTAGTTAAATGGGCCTAAGTGGGCCAAATTGGGCTAACTTGGATTAAGGTTGGGCTAAAGTTGGATTTGATGTAAAATTAATGTTGAGAAATGTTCATGGGAGTGTCACAAAAAGTTTTCAACTTTGGTTGGGCTCTAATTTTGGGATTTGGGCCCATTTGGGTTAGGTTTAGGCTTAGGTCAATTTAAGGGATTTTGGTTTTGGGTTAGGTTTGGGTGGAGTTTAGGTTCAAATTTTGGGCAAATCAAGTTAGTGTTTTGTTTATGGGGGTGTTAGGAAGGTTTTAGAAAAGATTTGGGGCCAATTGGGGTTGAATTGGCCTAGTTTGGGCTAGGTTTAGGTCATGGGCCAAAATTGGGCCTTAGGCTTCAAATTGAAATTGGGCTCAAATTTCAATCAAATTGGAATTAGATTTAGTCTAAATTGATATTTGGGATGTTTAATTGAAGTTTAGAATTTAATTGGACCAAAATTGAGGTCAATTGAGGTGGTTTGGTTTGACATTGGGTTCACTTGGGTTAAAAATGGGTCAAATTGGGGGTTTTGGTAAAAGTGGGGTAAATTAGTAAAATCGGCCCATGGTGTAGTTGAACAAAATGAAATTGAGAATATTTGGGATTTGCTGGAATTTTTTGGGAATTTTTAGAATTTTTGGATTTTTGGGCTAAGAAGGGCATTATGGGTATTTGGAGGGTATTGGGGGGTACTTTTGGAATTTTTGGTATTTTTGGCTATGGATGATCAATTTGAGTGGTGGGAAATGTTTAGGACTGATTTTGAGGAATTTTGGGTAATTTAGGTGATTTTGCAAATTTTGTGTAGTTCCAAGGGCATTTGGTAGGTTTAGTAGGTCCGGGGCCCTGGGAGTCAAAAATTGAAATTTTGGGAAAATGAAGATTGATCAAATTTGAGTAGGATGGAATCACTTTGGTTGAGCCATGAAGCCATATTAAGCTCATATGAGCCATGAGAGGTTTCATTTTGAGGCATTCACTATGTTGTTCCTAACCCTCTTAGCCAGGGGCTTAGGGGTTAAGGACCATCCATATGAATTACCTACATGAGTCAGGAAGTCAAGTTGGGTGAGAGGGTGGTTTTAGGACTTGGAATGTGTGTGAGAGTGTAGTGTATGTGCAAGTCAACCCTCACCAGACCAGGCCACCCAGGGTATTCCTAAGGCCAAAGAGTCCTATAGGGAACTCATCCTTTAAACCTCACATTTGATTTCAACCCTCTAGGTGATTAGGGGTCTACAATCAAGCTTGTGGGGTTTGCAGGGAGTTAAGAGGTGTTTGAATTTCTAGGTGGTGAGTTCAATTTCTAGTCCTCTAAGATTAGTCAAAGGAAAAGCCTAAGGCTAGATCCTAAGTACTAAGGAGTGAGAAAAGAAGAAACCTCATCAAAAATGAGGTCAACATATGTCTCATATCAGGTTGCCACTAACACAATTGAAAATTAGTGGCTTGTCCAAACAGCTACAAAAAAGAAGGATAAAAGGAAAACTAAACTCTCTTAGGTAAATGAAGGTAGTAGCATGCTGGAAGGATCCTATCACTTTGATGGAAAGCAGTTAAGACACCCTACTAGGAATTCTAGAAGGGCTAGCTTAAGACACCATGTTTAACATTATGATCTGGAGTATTAAGGGAGTGGCTGACCCTTCCTCCCTTAATAGACTTGAGCATCTTTGTAGGGTCAACAAACTTTCTATTTTTCTATCCTGGAGCCTATGGTGTCAGTCAACAGAAATAGAATTCTAAGGTGTTTTAAACACTATCAATATTTTTCTAATAAAAACAATAAGATTTGGATTTTTTAGAGGCATTCAGTTACTCTAAAAATTATAGATGATGAGAAATTTGTCTTAACTCAATTCAGGATGGAGGATTTTCATGGTCAGGCTACTTTTGTCTATGCAAGCTCACTCTTGCAGGATAAATATTTGTTGTGGCATAAGCTGACAATGATGGGCAGCTCTATCTCTGAAAGTTGACTTCTTGTGGGAGATTTTAATATGATTATGAAACCATCTGAGAGGAGGGGAGGTGATAGGTTTGACACGACACTTATTAACCATTTTTGTGATTACATTTTTGATTTTGGGCTTTTGATCTTGGGTTTTCTGGTTCCCCTTTTACATGGAGAAGGGGTTTAATTTTACAAAGACTTGATTTTCTTTGTCAATCATCACTTTTTGAATTATTTCCCTATCACTCGGGTCACACATTTAAATTATGCATCTTCTGATCATAACTCCATTTTTCTTTGTCTTTCAATATAATACTTTCCATTTCAAGTTTCAAATTCATTAACATATGGAATTCTCATGAAATGTTTTTATGCCTTATGCAACATGTGTGGAAATTTGATGGTGCAGGCACCCCCTGGTTCATATTATGACAACTTCACAAGAATGTGGCTACTCACTTAAAAAAATGGAAGTTTTAGGTCATGGAAATGTGCATACAAAAGTTATAGAGGCTCAATAGAAGGTTGATTATTTGGAATCTCAGGTCATTGGTTCACTAACTTTGGTTGATGAAGTAGCTAATGCTCACTTAGCACTACTGGATGATATCTCCCTGGAGGAAGTTTTCTTGCAACAGAAAGCCAATGATGTTTGTTTTACTTCTGGGGATAGAAATACTAAATTATTTCATGCCACTCTTAAGCATAGAAGGAATATTAATAATATTTTAAAAACTAGAACTTTCAATGGTGACATTATTACTGATGGTGGGAAATGGGAAATAGTGTTGTGAGTCATTTTACTGATTTTTTTCACTCTAGTTATAGGTGGATCTGATTGATCATGAGTATTTTCATGGAGAATGAGAACCTCTTTTAAGTACCTACTTAGTAGGAAATCCACTCTGCTTTTAAAGCTATTAATCCTAATAAAGCCTCAGTGCCTAATGGTTTTACTTCTGCTTTCAATATCCATTGTTGGAATTTTATTAAAATTGAGGTAATCCTTGCCATTCAAAGTTTTTTTCCTTGGTGAGAACCCAGGTAAATATTTTACTTATCATTTAATTGAGCTTATTACCAAGGGTGATGATAAGATTTGTTGGGACAACTTTAGGCCCATCTTTCTTACCACTGTTATCTATAAAGTTTTGAGTAAGTTGATTGTGAACAGATTACAATATCACTTATCTAATCTTATTTCCCCAAAACAATCTGCTTCTATTAAAGGTAGAGAGATAACTGACAACATACTACTGGCTCTGGAGATCATTGAAGATTTAGATAAGAAATGTAGAGGTGGAAACATGATGCTTAAACTTGATATTAAAAAGGATTTTGAAACCATTAGCTGGGATTTTATTATTAATATCTTTATTTCTAAGGGTTTTTATCATGAATTCTACCTTCTTATTAAAAGATGGAACCATTACAACGTTCTAGTAAATGGAAAAGCTTATGGCTTTTTCTCTGCACAAAGAGGTATCAAACAGAGAGATCCTCTCTCATCCACTATTTTCGTCTTTGCATTTGACTATTTTTCTTGTTTAGTCAATCGTCTACACACTCAACTTCCTCACATCTAATTCTCCCATAAATCCAAAGGCCTTGTTAGCTACGGAGCCTATGCTAATGATGCTATTCTTTCTCCAATGCTAGTAAATCTGCTTTTAAACTGACAATGCAATTGCTTAATGGCTTTCAAAGTACTTATGGTTGACTTTTTGATAAAGCTAAATGCTCTTTGTATTTTGGGAAGTCAGTCCACTATAATACTATTTGCTGGGCCACCTCCTTTACTAGTTGCCAAGTTGAACATCTACCTATCAAATATCTTGGGGTTAACATTCTAAAGGGGAGGAGGAAGAAAATTCAAATGGATTATGTGGTTGATAACTTCAAATTCAGAATCAATGATTGGAGAAATCTCTTTTTATCGAAAGGTGGCAGGTTAACATTGCTGAAAAGTGTCCTTCTCAGTCTTCCTTTGTATGCAATGCAGGTCCTTAATCTTAAGAAGGGGACTAAAAAAAAACTTGAAACATATTTCAATAAGTTCCTTTGGTCGCATGGTGGTACTAGTATGGTTTGGGCTGATTGGAAGAAATCCTGTAAACCCCAGCCAGCAGGGGGCCTCAGTTTTAGAAACATGCAACATATTGTAGATATAAATATGTGCAAACTCTTGTTTAAATTTAGAGCTAGTGACTCTTTATGGTCACAATTTTTTCATCACAAATATTGCACTCATGTTCATCCCTCTATTGTTAAATGGAAGGTTTGGGACTCTAAACTTTGGAAAGTGGTCTTGTTTGCTAGGAATGTGGATGATAATTTCATATCCTGGGAGGTGGGGGAGGGTAAAATCTCCTTTTAGCGAGGGTAATTCACCTGCTGATTGGTTGTCTAAGTAAAGTGGCAATGAAATCTCTGTTGGACACCATCCTCCTCCACCTCTTAATACCCTTATTTTGGGAGATTTGTTGGAAGCTCCTTATATTAAGAGTTAATTGTTATTGGATGGGCTGATGGGATTACCTTGCTTTTGGTTATTTGCTGAACTTTTCTCTAGTCTTTCTACTCTCAGCTACCTACTGAGTTTTGGTACTGGTTATATACTACCTCTATTATAATGTGCAGATTGTTGTGTTATGGTACGTCTCTTCGTAGTTTCCCTATCTCATGCTTGGATGTGCTCCTTTGCCTCTGTCTATACATGGGTTTTGCTGTTCTAATTTTTTGTTGGATTTTGAGTAGCTGCTGGATGAGAAAGATCTTCATTGATTGTATAGCTACTATAGATTTTGCTAATTATTTACAGGATTTCAGTGCATTACCTTTTGCTTTGGAATGGCTGACTTAGTGTCTCTAGACTTTGAAGTTTATCACACTGGCTATTGACATTGGCTTGCAGTTACATTATAGTCTTATTTCATATATGTTTTCCTCTTTTGGTATGCTTTGTTGTGTACTCTAGGTATACTTCTTTTTTTTAGGGACTTCTGTACTTTTTTGAGTGGAGTTGTATTGTGGGAGGAGGAACCCCTAGGACTCTTATGTATTTTTTTGTCTTTTAGATATGGGGATCTACCTCCCCTCTCTACTTTGTACCTACTTTTTGATATCGATACATACAAAGCAGTATAATGCTGCTCCCCTCAATATATATATTTTGATAATGAGCTCTCTTCCTTAGTGTATATTCATAAATTCACTTTGATTGGTAAGTTCCAACATGGACATCCTAAGATGGAGTATATAAGGAAAAGCTTTGAAGATTTAAATTAGTAGGAAATTGGACGGTAGGTTTGTTTGATGGTAGACACATAATGACTCATTTATCTAAAGAGGAGGATCATGCTAACTTATTCTCAAAGAATTTCATTATGATGGAGGGGAAATATATGAAGATCTTAAAATGGTCCCCTGATTTTGATCCAAATCAGGAAGCACCAATTGTTCCAATTTGGTATATATTACCTAATATGAAACTTCATTTCTTCAACCACCAAGTAATCTATGCTATTGGGATTGCACTTGGGAGACCCTTGAAGTTGGATATGTCTACTTTTAATCTATTCAGGCCATCTTTAGCTAGAATCCTTGTTGAAAGAGACATCACACTTCCTGATGTTGATGAGATTTGGCTTGGATCACCACATAATGGGTATTGACAACCTATTTTCATGGAGCAAAGTCCTGTTTATTGTCACCATTGCAAGATATTTGGGCATTCCAAGGAGTTATGTTATAGACTACAACCTAATCTGAAGCCAATCAAAATTAGAAATGATAGTTCTAATAGAAATGTTATAGAAGGGGATTTGATTGTTAGAGTTCAAAATACTTTACATGCTGATATTAATGAAAATGTTCCTGCTATTACTGTTGTTAACAATGCTTTGGTGAATTCTGTCTAAGGTTTGACTGCTGTTCAGAAGGATAATTCTGCTGTTATTAATATTGTGGAGTCTGACCTGCTTTTGAGATTGCTGTTGCTGATCAAAATCAAAGGAATTTTGAGGTTGTAAGGTCTGGTGAAGATCAAAATAATTCTGAAAGGTTATTACCTACAACAGATGATCATAGGGTGGTTGGTTTTCAACATGGAATTAATATGGAGGTTGTTCAACCTCAAATCATTATTAATGAGTCTTCTGATCAAATTGAGGAGGATGTTAATACACAAATTATTGAGGGGGTTGCTAATGATGCTGTTAACAATGATAAGAAATATCATTCTAAAGAAGTACTGCCTTAAGAAATGAATTATCCTATTTTTCAGTATAATCCTCAAGATGGTTCAGATGTTATTAATAATATGGCTACAGTGAATAAGGAGTTGAATAATGACTGGATGATGCAGAAAAGTAAAAAGAAGAAGTCTCTGGAATTGAAACACCTTTCCGATGCAAATATTATTCTTTTAAGTTCTTCTGCATCTTCCTTCTCTAGGCTGACAAGAGGAGGAAGATTTACTAGCAAAGATTAAATTTCTATGCTGGAATATTAGGGGAGTGTCAAATCCTGGCTCCCTTAATAGATTATTAAGTTTAAACAGAATTCACAAGTTTTGGGTGTTGGTTCTCCTTGAACCCTTAGTGAAGTCTAATTTTGACAGATTTATCAAAAGTTCCTTGGATATAATTTTACTTTTAACTCTTCTAATAAGATTTGGTTGATCTGTAGAAAAGAGTTAAAAGGTAGATATTATTCAAGATCATCCTCAATTTCTGCACTTTCATTTTGAACTTGAAAAATTTAGAGGATTTGCTTCTTTTGTTTATGTTGCTTCTTCTATTAATTTTAGAAAGGATTTGTGGAATAAATTACATATTATTGGGCATACTGTTATGAAGGATGGATTGTGGGGCATGATTTTAATTCTATTGCTCATCCAAGTGGGAAAAAAGGAGGTAGAAATCATATTCTGCAGGATATGCTTACTGTTTCTAATCAAATTAAAGATGCTAATCTCTTTGATCTTGGTTTTGAGGGATCTCCTTTCACATAGAAATGAGGGTCTATTTATGAAAGACTTGATAGAATCCTTGTTAATAAAGATTGGCTGGAGATGTTTCTTATTTCTAAAGTGCAGCACCTAGCCAGACTAGGTTCTAATCATTCTCCTTTGTTGTCCACTTTTTCTGTATTTCCTACTGTCAAACAAAACAACTTTAGATACCTGAATGTTTGGTCTGCCCATCCTACCTGTTACAAAGTAATTGAAGATAATTGGTATTGTCCTCAAGTTTTTTCAGATGCCAATCCTATTGTTCAATTATGGCAGTCTCAAAAACTGTAGGCTAAGGCTTTAATTTCCTGGAATTGAAATGTTTTTGGGAATCTGAAAGATAACATTTTAAAAGCTGAAAAACAAGTTGAAGCCCTGGAAAAAGAGGTGGAGGAAGGTAGATGTTCTGAAATTCAACTTTTAGAGGCTAATGAAAAACTGAATGCTGCAATTTTAAATGAACATTTTCTACTACAAAAGGCTTCAACTAATCATTTTCTCCATGGGGATAGGAACTCTAAGTATTTTCATGTTTTCATCAAGTACATGAGATCGTTGAATACTATTTTAAAATCAAATCTAACCAGAAAGGATGGTTATATGATTATCAGGCAATTGCTGATGATGCGATAAATTATTTCCAAAAGCTGTTTTCTTTTCAGCCTACTAATGCTAGCTTATTTTCAGCTGATTTGTTAAAAGAGGGTTTTTTCATGGGTAATGGAAGTAAATTAATTCAAAAACCTGATGAGGAGGAGATTCTTAAAGATATTAATTCCATGGATGGTAATAAAACAACTAGTCCTGATGGTTTTACATCAGACTTTTATAAAAAGTTTTGGAATATTGTCAAAGCCTAGGTGATCTCTGCTGCCCAAGCATTTTTTTAAGGGGTTGAGCTTCCTGGATACTTTGCCGCATCTTCTATTGTTCTTATTCCTAATGATAAAAGTAAGACTGGTTGGCATTATTTTATACCCATTTGTATTACTTCCATCTTTTCTAAAATAATCAGTAAAGTAGTTGTGGATAGATTACAACCTTGTTTAGCTGATCTAATTGATGAAAATCAATCTGCTTATCTTAAAGGTAGATGCATAAGTGATAATGTGCTTATTGCACAAAAATTAATTACTGATATTGACAAGCCTTGTGGAGGATCTAATTTAATTTTCAAATTAGACCTTTCCAAAGCCTTTGATTCCATCAGCTGGTCTTTTATTCTAGATGTGTTATCTGCTAAAGGTTTTGGAGCTAAATTTTCTAATCTCATTTCTAGATGGCTTCAAAACAACTGTGATAGTTTATTGATTAATGGAAGATGTCAGGGGTTTTTTCAAGCTGGTAGAGTTATTAAAAAAGGAGATCCCTTGCCTCCTTATATCTTCATCTTGGTCTTTAATTATTTATCCAGAATGTTGAATCAATTGCAGTATAATCATCCTCATGTTCAATTTCAGCACAGATCTAATCAAATTGTTAGTCATCTTCCTTATGCAGATGATGTTATTGTATTTTGTAATGGTAGTTAAATTCTATTAAATGCATTATGAAAACATTAACTTGTTTTGAAGAAGTCTCTGGAATGACTTTTAATAAATCCAAATGTCAGTTTCTACCCAGTTCTTTGATGAATGTACATATGAGGAATTGGATCTCTAATTTCACTGGATTTAAAGAAGCAAATTATCCACTCAGGTATTTGCGCTTTCCATTGATTAAAGGCAGAAGGAGGCTTTCTCATTATGATGATGTAGTTACCAAAATTTCTACTGACAAACTGATGGAACAACAGAGCTTTACTTCCTCTTGTATTGCAACAACTAGCTCTGAAATGTGTTATATGCTGGCAAGGATTTCCTAGCCTGTCGAACATCTTGAAAGTCGGGGGCATAAAGCCTTTGAGGGAAGGCATGACATCTAACTCCTCCAGGTAAGGTCTACCCTTTGAAACTGATTTTCCACCTTTGGACTAAGCCAAGGCTTCTCGAACTTGCTGTTCGACCATCTATTTAATGTCCTTTTCTGGAGGGTCGGAGTTGGATCTCTTCTCAATGGTTCATCTTCATTACCTGAAGCGACTTCTTTTCTTTCATTGGCGATGTGTATGATTTCAGGTTAGTTGATCTACGAAGATGTTGTGGGTCTTGACTGTGATTTCCCGTGGAGTGTAGCCATGGTGGTCATGGTGGCGGTCATCTCCTCCATTTTCTTCTCCAGACGGCTGATCTGTTCATCTCTTGTCAGGATGGTCCTCCGAAGCTCATCTGCGGTGTTCTCCTCACTAGGAGCATCACGCACAGATGACGTGGACCGAGTTTCAACCATATTAATTTCCATGAATTCTTCGTCCATGTAATCTGACAGGAAGTAATCCTCATCATCAATATCCAACCATCGTTTCTTGGCTAAATCAGAAATTTCTGCTCAGAGCCTTCAAAATTTATCATCAACTATTCTCTTCTTAGTCAGTTTTAAATCTTTAGGCTTCCCTGGACTGTCACTCTTCTCTGAAACTGATTCAGAGGCAACGACAGTACTGGCAACGAGAATATCTGACTCATGATCCATTTTGTGGTCAACAGACCTTTCAGAATGTACTGGTACAACACCTTTCGGTAACCACACTTTCTCTTAAGATTCGTCGCCTTGAGACGAGGTTTCTTGGCGGGGACATCAGAGTAACGAGGGGAAGTGTGCTCCCTAAAGTGCAGACCATGTACAGAGGAGAGTAATCCTCTCTTATTCTTTCTCTTTCAGGGTTCCTTATGATCATCGGTAGCTGGTACTCTTGGGCCCAGCCGGGACTTGATTGACCTGCTTATCGCTAGTGTCGGAATGGCAGTAACATCATCTATAGCATCTGTATCAGCATGTTTTCCCAAACGGTGTTTGACGGAAACTCGGACGGGTCTTTCCATTTTTAGAATTTTATCCTTAATTTTAGGGGAAATTGCACATCCCATCCTCTTGAGGAGCTTGGCGATAAAACAACCTTCTATTTTAGAAAACCTTCGTAGAAGGGTGTGAGCTTGGGTGATAGGTGTGGGCTTCTCCCTCACCTTATCACGACTGTGTGGTGTTGGAAGTGTAGCGGAAATCCTATGGAGGCTCTCATCTCCAGTAGTGTCAGCTAATGGGTGGAACCTGCTACCTCGAAGAAGAGGAGAGGTATCCGGTAAACCGAGTTCCTCTTATTGAGAAATCTCATCAATTACTGGTAGACTTGCAACTTGTGCTATGGTGGCCCTGTGAATCCTGTGGTTACGGTTTCTTCTTTGAGATTTAGTTGGCAGAGGAGGCCTAGAACTCGAGCCATTCTCAAAGACTGACGGCGGGGCAAGAAAGGTATTATCATAATTATCTTCATACTAGATTTCTTTCCCTTTGGCAGATGGGAAAGTAGGTGCAGTGACGGCGAAGCCGGTCACAGTAGAGGTGACAACTCTCCTTGGTACGGAGACAACAAATCTGACAGGAGTAGTGGTTACTTTCACCTTCTTAGCAGAAGGGAAATCTTCATGGGAGTTTAGATCAAACTCAGCAGACGGTTCTTAAATTTCAGGAGTGGCAACTTTCACGACCACGAATGGGGCTTTTCCAAGTAAGACTTCAAACTCACTGAAGCCGGTCCCGAACTGAGTCATAGGTGCAGCAAGACTGGACTCGCAGGAGGAGGGCAAGTTGCAAGAGAAAGTTAGTGTAGGGGTTGACATCTTTAACTGTCAAGAGAAGCATTCCGAAGGATAGTGAGGGCAAAAAACCTTACCATCCTAGTGCAAGCACTACAAAAAAGGTTGTTCTGTGAACTGGGAAAATTTCACTTCATTTTGATATTTTATTATATTTTTATTTCATTTTTAGGTTTTCATATGTTTGTTAAAAGGAATATTAAGATTTAAGGAAGAGTGGGTCAATTTGCCGATGACAGTATTGGACCCAGGAAATACAAAAAGGAGGTGAAGTATGGGACCCTGTCGGAGATCCCCTTCACAACGCAGATTGACATAGAAAAATTTGTTCGCTGACACACCTATTGGGGGTCTGACCCCACAAGATCAAAAGGAAAACCTAAAGACTCTTGAACCCTTCTGTTTAGGAGTGACCTAACAGACGGTCCTGAAATTCAGAGGAGTTGATCACACTTCCCCAAGAAGGAAATGGGTGAAGTATGTCAATGAAAGAATGGTAATCTGGCTCATTAGGGACATGAGCACATTAATGATATATGAATTTAGTATTTCCTGATCTTAATGAAGAGAGAAACCAATCCCCAGTGGAGTCGCCAGAAAACTATCGGCAGTTTTAAAATTTTACTTTTGTGAGAGGTTGAAATTTTTGAAAAGGGTTTAAAAGATAGTTTTATAAAAAAGAATTTTGATTTAATTTAATACATATAGATTTTTGAAAATAACATTTTAAATTTGAAGAATATGAAATCAAACTGATTTCATATAAATGTTAGTTTAGATAATCAAGCACTTCCTCACAAGACAAGTACCTATCCCGAAGAATATATACATTGCTTGGAGTGAGGCTTGATCAAATAAACTAAAGAATTCATGACATCCGTTTGATCTGCCAACCATTGTTGACCGACAATTTTCCCTATCTAATATGAAGGAATTAGATAGGTTTTATATTAATCTGGGGTCTTTAAATTTTCTATAAGGGCAAGCCCCTATAGTTAATTACATCTTAGATGACCGAAGTAACCTAAGAAAACTCTTCATATAGATCAGGAAATATTTATATTCATGACTTCCAAAAGTAAGGTTTTCAAAGAAAATGTAATAGTCGGAAACTCAATAGGTGAATAGCTCAATTTTTGGAACATTTCATTTTATCAGAATCCAAAGGAGAGAAGGCTAGGGGAAGAACATAGATTTAAGAATAATCTTGATGTCTTCCTAAGCTATCCTATGGTTTGGTTTTGATTTAGAGTATTTATGTGATGTTTCATCTTATTAATTTTATTGTTTAGGACTTACATTCACTTGACACCGATTATGTGAATAGCCTAGAAGATAGGAGGATTTAGGTCATGCCCCATGACAACCTCGAAATCCTAAGATGAGTTATGGCTTATGTTGCCCAACATGGTTATTCAAGGGCCTGAAGAAAAGATGAGGATTTATGTTGCACTGAGCAGGCTACATCGAAGTCCTATGGCTTGTTTGTTTTAATTTCTAAGGAGTTTTGTTGTCGAAGATGGCTGTGCTGCCCACCATGCATGCTCTAAGTTCTTCGTCGTGGTAGGTTTAGTTTAAAGAGGTGTCAATTGTAAGAGAGGAGAGAAGTGTCATGTTTTGGAAGTATTTAAATTGAGGTGTCTTAATATTTTATTAGGGGAACATTAAAGTTGATTATAGCGACGTCGGTTAAGATCTCACGGTTCCATCATTCCGGCACCACTATTTTCATCGTATTCACTTAGTCCAAATGAATTTACTAAACTCAACTTAATGAGTTTCATACTTTTATTTAGACCGTGGGAAACCACGTTAGCAACACGTATGTTACCTCCTTCGAAGGATTCCCGATCATCCAACAAGATAATTTAATTTAGTTACAATTGTATTTTTTCTTTTGTTTTTGATTAAATTTTAAGTAGTTTTATACTTTTTTGAATGTTGTGGCGATGAATTTTATCTTGTTATGATTTTTAATTTTGATTTTTGGTTTTATTTTTGTGGCTATCCTAAAGGTTTTAGTTTTCATGCAGGGTCACATCATTGTTTAGCATGCAAATTTGTAAGGAAAGAAAGTGCAGTAGAGTGTAGGTAAGTAAATTGAAATAAAATAAAAGCATACCTGGTATGTCTTCCCGTCATCTCCATCCGAAACTTTAGTATTCTTGAAAAAAACATTTATAATTTACAGGAAAGTAGAACTTATGGATATGTTTGTCATAAACTTACAAAGTCCTAGATCATAACCCGATGAATTTTAATCATTTATTCGAGAGATATTTTTCATTTAATAGATATGATAGGTGCAGTAGTCCTATAAGGTGTCCAGAAGACTTGTGAAAGATCCTGTGGAGACCCAGATATTTCACATTCCTTTTGAGCTTCCTTGAGTTCATTTGGACTTATCATAGTTATTAAATGATTTATCTATTTCATACCCTTATGCTCAGTGAGCCAATGCTTTAGTCATCCCGAAAGGCGGGGTAGTTATCATTTGATACTTTACTTAGGAATTATGTGGGTGGGACTTTAGAGGCAAACTTAACTTATGGAAGAATTTATCAAATTTTGATGGGCTTGTGATATTTCAAAAGGTAGTTTAAAATTAATTATGTTTTCTTTTCTAATTCTTATTAGTTAATTCTTTTAATTAAGCTAGCTCGCTACTAAGCCCTTAAGGTTTTAGCGGGTATTTTTATGTCTTAAAAAAAGGAAGTTAAATGACTTTCATGATTATGATTCTCATCAAAATATTGAATTATCATTTAAACACCAATGAAGGGGTATTAAATTAGTGTAATATTAACTTCCAAAATCAAGCCCTATCTTTAAGGCTCTTTTAGTTTAATTTTCTTCCAAATTATGATAATTAAGGAAATTTAAATATTTAATTTTGGTGTAACAAAATTGCAATGGGTTTCTACCATTTAACCTTTTATGTTTCAATCATCCAACATAATAATTAAGGTCATTTATTGCTCTTTTCCCATTTTGATTAAGCCTAAATATTGATTAAGTCTAATTTTTTCCAAAATTACAATTTTACCCCTAAAAGCTTTTATCACTTCATAATTCATTAATTTTAGCTCAAATGACTTTAAATATTTTATGTGAACCCATCATTTATGGGTTAATTAAAATATTAAAGGAGAAAATGTGATTTTTCAAATTTTGGTTTAATTTATATATTTATTTTAATACAAAATAGGGGTTTTCAATGAAAATTCAATAATTTTCCCAAGACAAAACATTTGACTTTGAAATTTTTATTGGAGGTAGACCTAGACCAGAGGACCACTTGGACCAAATTTCATAATTTTTTGAGTTTTAATTTAATTATTAGAATTATATTAAGGGAGTTTTAATTAATTATAAAATATTTTAAAAGTTGGAAATTTAATTTTATATTTTTCATAAATCCCTTTAAGGTCAGGGAACCTAAAGAAATAAATTTTATATTTTTATGATTTTTATTTTAATTATTAGAATTATTTTAGTGGAAAATTAAGGAAATTCATTTTTAGCCTTTTAAAAATTAATTTAAGCCTTTAAAAATTGATATTTTGATTTTGAAGCTTAGGAAAATTATGTGGATGGTTCCTAAGTGATTAGGAGACCAAATGTGATAATTTAGTGATTTTTAATATTTTTGTGATTTTTATTATTATTTAATTATTTAAATATTTAAAATATAGTTAAAATTGAAAATTTTAGTAAAATTTCAATTTTATTTTAAGAAAATTCCTCTGATCATAGAGAACTTCCAAAACCAATTTAGTGAATTTTTTAGATGTATTTTAACTATTAAAATTAGTTTAATATTCAAAATTATCATTTCACTTAGAAAATTCATTTAGGTGACCAAATGAATTCCAAATGTCATGAAATTTTTATGGGGAGTTTTTTGACCCTTAAAGTTTAGTGGAGAATTGTTTTTAAGCCATTTACATTTATATACAATCTAATTTACTTTTATTATTTAAGACTTAATTACCATTAGGGTTATTTTTAGTGACTTAAATTAAATTTCTATTTTTCCTAGGGTCCTCTGGTCATAGGGAAACTACCATAAGTTTTCAGGATTTTTTTAATCCACATGCTAATTATTGGAATTAATTTATCAAAATAGATGTAAAAACTTAGAAAATATAGATCTCTTATAGAGGTCTTCTCTGACCTTGGAAAAATCAGTGAAGATTTCCCATGACAGAGGCTACAACATGCTAAAATGGCAAGCCATGGCAAAATGTCCTAATGCATGGAGAATTCAAATACTACAGAGGGTATTTAATTAATTAAAAATCATACATGCATCAAATAAAATTCCAACCATTTCCACATTATTCTTCTCTGTTCACTGAGTAAGAGAGTATTTTTATTTTGTTTTTATGATTTTTCAAGACTAAGTTATGAATTTTTAAAGTTCAGGTGATTTAAATAAATTAGAAAATCCATGTTTTCCCACTTAACCAGCTCAGCGCTGTGTCAACCTACTGTGGATAGAAGTCCCATGCGGAACCCTCCTATTTGATGATGCCAGCTAACAGGGATGCCACACAACCCGCGATTTTTCCCCATCTCTTCGTCCGGCGCGATCAGAGCTGTCTAACAAAAACACGCGCGATCCAACGGCTGCCCGTCTTCATCCCTGTTTGGTGTGTTCCTGTGACCGTCCACACTAAAACCCTAATTTCTCGAAGCAAAACTCAACCAAATCACTTCGGGTTTGATCCTATGGACTCGTCTAAGCATGATGAACATATCCATACGGCTAAGAATGTTTTAAATTAGCCCTAATTACATGGAGAATTTAGAGAAGCTCAGAAAGAAGGAGAGGTCAATACCTTGGCTCTGAGAAGAAGGTGAGCCAGTGGGCAGGCCATCATGGGGTGAGCTTAAGTGGTTAATGCATTATGGCAAATCCCCCTAGGTTTAACAATTTAAAGGAGGAGATCCCCTAATTTGGGGGACCTTTGGTCCATTGCTCCACTAGGGTGGGCTAGGTGGGTCTAGCCCAGTCCCTAGGATTAACTTAGTGGCTGTGGAGGGGTTGGTTTGGTCACATTTGGCTCAATTTGATTAAATTTGGCCATGGATTCATTTGGGTTACCTTGGGTCCAAATTGGGCTAATTTAGGTTTGAGCTTGAATTGAGCCCAAGTTATTGAGCAATATTGTGCATTTGATTGCCAAAAATGGTTTAGAGAAGGATTGGAGTGGTTTTGGATTGGTTTGGGGGATCAATTTGGCTTGATTTGGGATTTTGGTCAATTTAGGGCAAGTTAGGTTAACTTGGGTTTAGGTTAGGCTAGAGTTGGGCCCAAGGCCAATTGAAGTTTCCAAATGGTATAGGGGGATGTCATAAAGAGTTCCCAATATCAATTGGGTGGAAATTTTGGGAGTAGGGCAATCAATTTGCCAGATTTTGGGCATATGGCATGTTTGTGTCAAAATTTGGGGTTTTAGACTTTAAGTGGATTTGGGTAAGACTTGGGCACAAATTGGGGGTAATTTATGGTTCATTTCAGTTTAGGGGAGTGTCATAGAAAGTTTAGAATTCCAATTGGGTAGAAATTGATTGGCATTAGGTCAATTTGGGGGATTTTGGGTCACTTAGGCAAAATTGGGGCTTTTGCATTTTAAGTGAAATTGAACTCAAATGTTGGTCAAATTGAGCTTGGATTTGGTTTTAATTAACATTATAGATATTGAATGAAAGTTTAGAATTGAATTTGGGCCAGATTGGGATCAATTGGGTAGACATTGGGTTCAATTTGGGCACTTTTGGGTTAAATGGAGCAAATTGGGGCTTTTGGTTAAATTGGGATAAATTGGCCAAATTGGGTCAAGTGGTAGTAGAAAGAAATGAAATTTGGAATATTTGGGAGGTTAGGAGTTTATGGGAATTTTTGGAATTTTTGGAATTTTTGGCTAAGAGGGGCATTTTGGTCATTTTGGGGATTTTTGGGAAAATTTGGTAATTTTGGGTAATTTTGGTTAATTTGAGTAGTAAGGAGTATTTTGGATTAACTTTTGAAGAAAAATGAGTAATTTGGATGATTTTGGAAATTTTGGGAAATTTTAGGGTTTTAGGGGTACTTTGGGTATTTTGGGTATTTTTGATATTTGAAATCTTTAGGAAAATTGGGATTGGTTGAGAGTGAGTAATATGATATTGTTTAGGTTCAGCCATGGACCAAAGTTCACTCTCATTTGGTCCTCTATGTGTTGGTACTAGCCAAACCATAGCATGGGGTTAAGGGCTTAGAAAAACCACTTACATGAGTTTCCAAAGAGTTAGGGGATCAAAGGAGATGTGCTTTGTTTAAGGTTGTGAGTACGAAGTGTGATGTGTAAGTGTGTAAATGTGATGTGTAAGCTCCAGACCTCCCAGGGTAGATCCTAAGGCCTGACCAC
Source organism: Papilionanthe hookeriana x Papilionanthe teres (assembly GCA_022702705.1). NCBI lineage: Eukaryota > Viridiplantae > Streptophyta > Magnoliopsida > Asparagales > Orchidaceae > Papilionanthe > Papilionanthe hookeriana x Papilionanthe teres. The sequence continues at coordinate 32,415,242 of CM040435.1, forward strand.
CTATAGGAGACTTCCCCTGGGCTTCCTTATGTTTGGTCTCTCCTTAAGTATATGAAAACTCTCGGTGAAGTGAGAAAAGTTTGAATTTCTATGGGGAAGGGTTCCATGATTAGTCTTCTAAGAAAATCACCAGGAGAGACCTATGACTAGACCCTAGGCTATTCTAAAGAGAGACTATACCTCAACCAAAAGTGTGGTCAACAAAGGAAAAAGATAAAGAAAACTACTCAGAATCCATGGAGAAAACAAAATCACAACTTGATTTGAAAGTAGAAATCATAATGAAAATACAACATGTCTTACTTTAAAACAAATGTAAAACAAAGTTAAACACTTATCTGAAAATCCTCTCCACGAGACTCTTGAAGTCCCTTTAAAACTTTTCTTTCCCTTTACAAGACAAAATAGAGGTTTGTGTCTAACTTTTTTGACTCCAAATCTCTATTCTACTCTTAATAAAAACTAGATACAATTGATAATATAGGTGGTGAAGTGGAAAGGTGTGCTCTCAATAACCCTCTAACATAAACTTGACTCTTAACACTAATCACACCCTCCAATAACAACCCTTTTTCTGATCTTCAAGTCTTCTTTTCAAAATTTTTCAAAAGGTGCCTTGATGTCTCTTCAAAATATGTCCAGATTCAATGTATTCATCAAGAATACATCCATCTGTTCAATTTTTAAATGAGTTTTGGTGCTGATAGGAAGTTAGTGAAGTTTAAAACAAAAGATGTGTTGACCTCGTTTTACAATGAGTCAATGCCCTTATGACCTAAAAAGTCAACTTTGGTCAAACTGGCCAAACCAGACCAAATGACCTACCTTGTTGACCCCATAGGTCATCCTTATGACCTAAAAAGTCAACTTTGGTCAAAATGGTCAAACCAGACCCAGTGACCAACCCTGTTGACCCCATAGATCAACCTTTTGACCTAAAAAGTCAACTTTGGTCAAACTGGTCAAACCAGACCTAATGACCTACCTTGTTGACCCCAAAGGTCAACCTTATGACATAAAAAGTAAACTTTGGTCAAACTGGTCAAACCAGACCTAATGACCTACCTTGTTGACCCCATATGTCAACCTTATGACCTAAAAAGTCAACTTTGGTCAAAATGGTCGAACCGGACACTAATGACTACCACCGTCGACCTCATAGGTCAACCTTATGACTTAAAAAGTCAACTTTGGTCAAAATGGTCAAACCAGACCTAGTGACCAACCCTGTTGACCCCATAGGTCAATCTTTTGACCTAAAAAGTCAACTTTGGTCAAAATGGTCAAACCAGACCTAATGACCTACCCTGTTGACCCCATAGGTCAACTTTTTGATCTAAAAAGTCAACTTTGGTCAAATTGGTCGAACCGGACCCAATGATCAGCCCTATTGACCCCATAGAGTCAACCTCTTGACCTAAAAAGTCAACTTTGGTCAAAGCGGTCAAACCGGACTTAATGACTACCTTGTTGACCCCGTAAGTCAACCTTATGACCTAAAAGTCAACATTGGTCAAAATGGTCGAGCCGGACTCAGTGACCGACCTCGTTGACCCCATAGGTCAACCTTTTGGCCTAAAAAGTCAACTTTGGTCAAAATGGTCAAACCGGACCTAATGACCTACCACTGTTGACCCCATAGTCAACCTTATGACCTAAAAGTTAACTTTGGTCAAATTGGTCAAACTAGACCTAATGACTGACCTTGTTGACCCCATAAGTCAACCTTTTGACCTAAAAAGTCAACTTTGGTCAAATTGGTCAAACCAGACCTAATGACCTACCCTGTTGACCCCATAGGTCAACCTTTTGACCTAAAAAGTTAACTTTGGTCAAATTGGTCAAACCAGACCTAATGACCTACCCTGTTGACCCCATAGGTCAACCTTATGACCTAAAAAGTCAAGTTTGGTCAAATTGGTCAAATCAGACCTAATGACCTACCCTGTTGACACCATATGTCAACCTTTTGACCTAAAAAGTCAACTTTGGTCAAATTGGTCAAACCAGACCTAATGACCTAGCCTGTTGACCCATAAGTCAACCCTTTCACCCAATTACACATTTAAAACCCCACAATGACAAAATCACAAGTACTGGACATTTTAAAATTAAATTGATCAATTTGGGCTGACTTTAGTCAACCCGAGTCGAAATTAGTCGACACCTATCTATTTTGATTAAAGTAGATAAAAAATGAAATAAAAACAACAAAATTAATCAAATAATTAATTTCAAAATTATTTTGATTAATTAAAATGATTAATGATTTAATTTTTAATATTTTAATTAAATGACATAATTAATTAAAATGAAAATTAAATTAAAATCATAAAATGACAAAAATGATAAAATTAATCAATTAATTAAATTGAAATTATTTTTAATTAATAAATTGATTAATAAAATATTTTCTAACAATTTTAATTAATAAAATAATTAATTAAAATGGGAAATTAAAAAGAAATGAAATGACATATAGCCTTCTCATAATTAATTAGGCTAAATTCATCTTAAGGCTTAATTAACACATAATTAAGCTCACATTAAGACCACTTAGCCATGGGTTAATACCCATCATGATGCATGGGGTGAGGTGTCACTTTCTCCTTCACCTTAAGCCTCATTTAGCCATGAGGTGGCCGGCCAACATGAGACCTCACCTCCCACCTCCCAAGCCACCCAATGGAAGGAAAACCATGCCTAAAACCCCCCTTACCATGGTTAGAAGCAATGATGAGGGATGAGCTTGTGTGTCACCATTTGCCAAGCTTAAGAGATGAGGTGTAAGCTCCTTAAGAAGAGTAGAGGCAGCTCACCATGCACCTCTCACATGAGCCAATGGGTGAGAGACAAAACAATGGAGATCATCATGGAAAACTTAAGGAGAAGCATCGATGCCTATCTTCAGCCAATTCCTTCACCCAATGGGCTGATAGAGGAGGTAACTACTCCCCTAGAACATCCTAAGCTAAGCCATAACCTCCCCTTGCTATAAATAAGACCCCATAGCCAAACCTAGAAAGAAGAAGAAAAAAATTTGGGAGAACTATAGGCTACCCAAATCCACCTGCTCCCAACATAAAAAGTCTTCCTAAGAGTCCCAACAATCTTTTAGGATCAAATCCAAGCCATAGTTTGAGCCTATTTGAGCCAATTTGACCAAATTTCAAAAACAACCCCAATTTAGGCACTTCTTCAAAATTCCTCCCAAGCCCGACTTCCGGATCAAATTGCTACAGCAATAACTCTGCTATTGGAGTCCTAGAAGGCAACCATAAGGTCTGATCTAGCTTGATTTGCTTGTGACAAAGGTATGGAATTTTTCTTTACAAAATAAATCGTATTTTCGACATATCATGTGTTATACTAGTCAGAAGTGTATCATCACCATATGGATGGATACTTCTCATCCAGATGATCATTTAAAAAAAAATCACTCAATTTCATCAAGAAATGAGTGAGATATTGATGTTTAAAGTTTAATGGGTATGAAATTTCCTGGAATTAAAATGGATTTATCACAGCCGTCCGTTCCCGTGTTTTGGAACGGACGACGCTGATCAAACAGCGCTGTGTTCGCTATTCGGCTGCCCGCACCAGATTTTCCCGCTCTTCGACGGCTCCTAGGACACGCGTCGCCGTGTGAGGAGTTTGGCGGAGGGAAATTAATAAAAAATCCAGGAAACCTTAAAAACTTCAAAAATCAATATCTTTTTATCTAGAGGTCACAAAAATATAATAAAAATACCTCTGGAAAGCTCTTGAAGAGGAGAAAATTATGAGACTAAAATCATAATTTTCTTCTTAGTATTTAATTTTTAATTAATTAAATACTCTCTGGAGTATTTTAATTATTAAAAATTATTTATAAATTAAAACATTATGAAACTTCGAGGCATTTATCTTTATGTTCTTAGGGACCTTCCATAATTTTTCCAAGGACAGAAAACCTGCCTAGGACACTTTTCTTTGATTTTCAAGTTTCTTTATAATTATTTCAAATAATAATTATAAAAATTGAAAATTAAGGAAAATAAAAATACAAATGGCTAGAAATGATAGGGCAACAGACAATAACCCTAAGAAAATTATTTCTAAGTCATAGAAATCATTTTGAATGGTATTTTGAAATTTAGGGTTAAAATCCTTTATTAATTAAATAATTTTAATCCTAAAAATACCCCTTTATAAATTTAACTCTATTTTCATCAACAATCAAAGTTTGAAAATGGTTTTAGTCTATGATAGACTAATGAGAAACTTCACTTGAGTCTAAAATGACTAAATTGGACTTAACTAAATTTAAAATAATATTTAAACCCATTAAACCTTACTTAAATTAGGTTTAATATAAAAATCAAATCTTAATTAAGTTTAAAGACATATTAAACTTAATTAATCAAAATTAAACCTTTTAATTAAGTTTAAAGACATAATAAACTTAATTAACCCATTAAACCTTACTTAAATTAGGTTTAATATAAAAATCAAATCTTAATTAAGTTTAAAGACATATTAAACTTAATTAATCAAAATTAACCTTTTAATTAAGTTTAAAGACATAATAAACTTAATTAACCCATTAAACCTTACTTAAATTAGGTTTAATATAAAAATTAAATCTTAATTAAGTTTAAAGACATATTAAACTTAATTAATCAAAATTAAACCTTTTAATTATGTTTAAAGACATAATAAACTTAATTAACCCATTAAACCTTACTTAGGTTTAATATAAAAATTAAATCTTAATTAAGTTTAAATGCATATTAAACTTAATTAATCAAAATTAAACCTTTTAATAAAGTTTAAAGACATAATAAACTTAATTAACCCATTAAACCTTACTTAAATTAGGTTTAATATAAAAATTAAATCTTAATTAAGTTTAAAGACATATTAAACTTAATTAATCAAAATTAAACCTTTTAATTAAGTTTAAAGACAATAAACTTAATTAACCCATTAAACCTTACTTAAATTAGGTTTAATATAAAAATTAAATCTTAATTAAGTTTAAAGACATATTAAACCTAATTAACCAAAATCAAACCTTTTAATTATGTTTGAAGACAAATTAAACTTAATTAACCCATTAAACCTTACCTAAATTAGGTTTAACACAAAAATTAAAATTTTAATTAAGTTTAAAGACAAATTAAACTTAATTAAGCCATTAAAACTTACCTAAATTAGGTTTAAATACAAAAATCAACACTAATTAAGTTTAAGAACATATTAAACTTAATTAATCAAAACCAAACCTTTAATTAAGTTTAAAGACATATTAAACTTAATTAACCTTCTTACACATTAGGTTTAAATCAAACATAAACCCTAATTAGGTCTAACCCATTAGACCTAATTAAACCATTAGACCTTAACTAACTAAGGTTTAATCAAACTTAAATCCTAATTGAGTCTAACCCATTGGACCTAATTAAATCATTAGACCTTAACTAACTAAGGTTTAATCAAACATAAACCCTAATTAGTGTCTAACCCATTGCATCTAATTAAACCATTGAGACCTTAACTAACTAAGGTTTAATCAAACCTAAACCCTAATTAGTGTCTAACCCATTGGACCGATTAAATTATTAAGTCTTAACTAAATTAGACTTAATCAAACTTAAACTCTAATTAAGTCTATTATATTAGACTTAATTAATTATTAAACCTTAACCAACTAAGGTTTAACCAAACCCAAACCCAAAATAAACTTTCAATCTTTAACTTAGGTTCAACCTGACATGAACCTAAATCCAACTTAAACCTAAACTTAAGTCTAACCCACATTAGACTTAAGTCAAACCATACATAGGTTCAACCCGACATGAACCTAAGTCTAACCCAAACATAACTTAAGTCTAACACATATTAGACTTAAGTCAAACCATACTTAGGTTCAACCTGACATGAACCTAACCCAAACCTAACTTATAGTCTAACCCATATTAGACTTAAGTCAAACCAAACTTAGGTTCAACCTAACTTGAACCTAACTTAAACTCAAACCTTAACTTAAGTTCAACCCATATTGAACATAAGTCGACCTTAAGTCTAGATTCAACCTGACTTGAACCTAACTTAACCTAAACTCAATACATAACTTAAGTCTAACTCATATTAGATTTAAGTCAAACCATACTTAGGTTCAACCTGACATGAACCTAACCCAAAAACTTAACTTAAGTCTAACCCATATTAAACTTAAGTCAAACCAAACTTAGGTTCATCCTGACATGAACCTAACTCAAACCTAACTTAAGTCTAACCCACATTAGACTTAAGTCAAACTACACTTAGGTTCAAACCTAACTCAAACCTAACTTAAGTCTAACCCACATTAGACTTAAGTTAAATCATACTTAGGTTCAACCTGACATGAACCTAAGTTTAACATAAAACTAACTTAAGTCTAACCCACATTAGACTTAAGTCAAATCATACTTAGGTTCAACCGGACATGAACTTAAGTTCGACCTAAACCAAGACATAAACCTTAGGTTCAACCTGACATAAACCTAAGTTTAAACCTAAACCCAACTTAAGTCTAACCCATATAAGACTTAAGACGAACCATATTTAGGTTCAACCCGACATGAACCTAAGTCTAAACCTAAACCAAACTTCAGTCTAACCTATATTAGACTTGAGTCAAACCATACTTAGGTTCAACCCGACATGAACCTAAGTCTAAACCTAAACCTAACTTCAGTCTAACCCATATTAGACTTGAGTCAAACCATGCTTAGGTTCAACCAGACATGAACCTAAGTCTAAACCTAAACCTAACTTCAGTCTAACCCATATTAGACTTGAGTCAAACCATACTTAGGTTGAACCCGACATAAACCTAAGTCTAACTCTAACCCTAACTTAAGTCTAACCCACATTAGACTTAAGTCAAAACCAGAACATGAACTCAAGTTAATCTAAACCAAACCTTTTAACTCGAGTTCAAACAGACATGAACTCAAGTTAATTAGATTCAATCAACATTGAATTTAACTTAGGTTCAACCAGACATGAACCCAAGTTAATTTAATATTGAATGTAACTTTCAACCTTTTAACTTAAGTTCAGACAGACATGAACTCAAGTTAATTAGATTCAATCAACATTGAATTTAACTTAGGTTCAACCAGACATGAACCCAAGTTAATTCAATCAATATTGAATCTAACTTTCAACCTTTTAACTTAAGTTCAGACGGACATGAACTCAAGTTAATTAGATTTAATCAACATTGAATTTAACTTAGGTTCGACTGGACATGAACCCAAGTTAATTCAATCAATATTGAATCTAACTTTCAACCTTTTAACTTAAGTTCGAACGGACATGAACTCAAGTTAATTAGATTCAATCAACATTGAATTTAACTTAGGTTCAACCGCGACATGAACCCAAGTTAATTTAATCAATATTGAATCTAACTTTCAACCTTTTAACTTAAGTTCAGACAGACATGAACTCAAGATTTAAGTTTAAACTTAAGTCAAGACATAAATTCGACATACAAACAATTAATCAGCATAATCGATATAAATTTGATATTTCAAACATAACTGACATAAAATCGACATTTTAGACCAAAATCAACATAACTGACATAAAATCGATATTCTAAACCAAAATCGACATAATTGACATAAATTTGACATTCCAAACAATTAATCGACATAATTGATATAAATTTGACATTTCAAACATAACTGACATAAAATGACATGATATAATGACATGACAAAATGACATGACAAAACCAAAATTTAAAACAAAATGGAATCATAAACAAAATAACAAAAATAAATAAGTAATGATATCTTCTTGACATCATTGAAGGTATCTCATGACATAATAACGACATAGGAGATAAAATATCTCATGACTAATTGAGATATTAATCACGATATCTTATGACATTACGACATCACATTAAGACATGACATAAAATGACATGATATAATGACATGACAAAATGACATGAAAAAACTAAAATTTAAAACAAAATGGAATCATAAACAAAATAACAAAAATAAAGAAGTAATGATATCTTCTTGACATCATTGAAGGTATCTCATAACATAATAACGACATAGGAGATAAAATATCTCATGAAAAATCGAGATATTAATCACGTCATCTTATGAAATTACGACATCACATAAAATGACATGACATTATGATTCACATTAAGACACGACATAAAATGACATGAAATTACAACATCACATTATGACATAACACGACATACAAACTACGACATCCCGACATGACATATGACATGTTATACAAAATGACAAAAATGACATTACAAGGCAAAACACACTGCCACGTCAACACTCACACTTTTTCGAGGATAAATGTTAACCTTAATTGGGAGTTTTCCTAGGCAATATTAATTGCTCGGGATGTAATTAACTATAGGAGCTTGCTTCTATAGGAGATTAAAGAACTCAGGATAGGTATTTCACCTATAAGATCTCTCTGATTACCCAAGATCTTCATGTGATTTTCTTATACTAAAAACTTCAGTAATCACACAATCTGAAGGTTTATTCTATGAGATTATCATTCGATCTCTTTTTCTCTCAATCTCTATCATAATTAATCCTTATTCAATTTCTCCAAAGACTTCTGACAAAAAGTCTAAGTAGAATATGAATTAGGGTGATGGATAGAGAAAGAGAGTGGCGACTCCTTGACATTTACATGATATGGGAATTGATGGCGACGACATGCGCGCAAATATATTTTCATCGCCATCAAAGAGTGGCGACTCCGCTGGGGACATTCTCTCTCCCCATCTTTGGTTAATCAATTTGTCCTCATGACTATGACAATTTGTCTTTTGAAAGACTAAATAATCATTTCTTTAGTTCTATATCTTACTCGATCTCGAGTAAAATAGAACTAATACCTCTTCGATTCAAAGATTTGTTCACGACAAACAAATCCTGAGAGTCTTACATTTCCATAATCGACGGACCAAAATGACATAAAAGACATACAAAAACAACATGTGTTCCCTCCCTTCCCACCAGTGTACGGAGTGTTCATCGATTCTTTTGTCAGACAGACCGATATTGTCGTTTTGAATAAGTTCAGGCAAATACTTTCTCAGCCAAACATGTTCAGTTTATCTGGCTTGGTGGTTATGCTTTTTATAGCCTTTGAACCATTTCCCTAGGTTATGGCCTTTGAACCTATTCTTCGCGGTTATGCTTTTTACAGCCTCTGAACCATTCCCTTAGGTTATGCCCTTATGGCCTCTGAACCTATTCTTTGTGGTTATGCTTTTTATAGCCTCTGAACCACTCCCTTAGGTTATGCCCTTATGGCCTCTGAACCTATTGTTCGTGGTTATGCTTTTTTACAGCCTCTGAACCACTTCCCTGGGTTATGCCTTTATGGCCTCTGAACTTATTCTTTGTGGTTATGCTTTTTATAGCGTCTGAACCACTTTCCTGGGTTATTCCTTTATGGCCTCTGAACATATTCTTCGTGTTTATGCTTTTTATAGCCTCTAAACCATTCCCTTAGGTTATGCCCTTATGGCCTCTGAACCTATTCTTCGTGGTTATGCTAGCCTCTGAATCACTCCCCTAGGTTATGCTTTTTATGGCCTATGAACCTATTCTTCATGGTTATGCTTTTCACAGCCTCTGAACCACTCCTCTGGTTGATCTTTTTCTTACCCTCAAGGTTCTGATTTGTCAATCTACCAAAGACTCTAAAAATCAAAATCATTAATCAAATTTTAGGAAGACGATCACTTTTGGATGAATTCCATCAAGGGTTTCCCTTAGGACAGCTTTGCAGAAAGAAAGAAATCAACTAGAATGATCTATGTTTAGTCTAGTTCTAGGACTAGTCAACTAGCATGTCCTTTGTGGAGAAATGAAAATTGATCTGTGACGAGGGATGAAATTTGAAATCTTTGGAAATAAAACCCAAATTGATCTGTGAGGTAGAATGAAATTTGAAATCTTTGGATTTAATATCTTTGGAAATATTCTTCTCATTCACCTATTGACAAAAAGACAACTCAGAAAGGAAGAATTCAAGACAAAAAAAATTGACATTTTGACAAGAAAATTATGATTTCAAGGGGAAATGAAATTAATGCCCTAATAACTCGGGCCCTTTATCTTAAATTTTCGAATCGGGTCCTAAATGAAAAATAAAATATTGTGATCAAAATGCAAGTAATTGACAAAAGATGTGACAAGCCTCTTAATCTTCTGCCATGTGATTGGGTCCTGACTTCTGAATGAGTTATAATATCTCAGAATTCATCTTAAGAAATATTTGAGAATTATTAATTAGGGGAGTTTGGACATTCAAAACCCTTAAAACATGCTCTACCAGATATAGTAATTCTCTGAGAAGAAGCTTGAGGTGAGTAGCAAATCAAAAATTGGTGTTTGAGTTCAGGCATTCAAAATCATTAAGTGTGCCCTACCAAAACAAAAAAAAACAAAAAAAAAGAAAAGAAAAAAAGATGTTTCTGAAAAGAAACTTGAGGTGGGCACAAAATCAAAAATTGGTGTCTCAATTCAAACATTCAAAATCTTTAACATGCTCCACCAGATATAGTAATTCCCTGAGAAGAAGCTTGAGGTGAGCATAAAATCAAAAATTGGTTTTCAAATTCTCCCATAATTGATAAATATTGAAAAACGTCTTAAGAAAATTCTTCCGATATTATATTCAGGAAAGAATTAAGTGATCTTGTCTTTTGGTTGACTATTAATTGGTTCATACATATCTTTAGAAGATAAAAGATATTTTGATCACATTTTCGAAAAATTCCTAAGACCCAGAAAGAAAGAACAAAGGTAAATGACTTTGTTATTGGAGATTAATGAAAATTATACTTTGAAGTCATAATTTTCCAAAGATCCAACCCTAATCCCAATTTGGAAATGTTAAAGTAATTTTTGAAAGACAATCTGAATGATCTTTATAGAATTGGTGATTAATGGAAGCTTTATGAACCTACATAACTGACAAGCACTGTACGGGCCCATGATAAATTGGTTCACCCTAGGACACTCAGATCAGGGATTTGGATTTAGTACTTCAAACACCTATCCTCATGGGATGGCCCATATGCTTGTTAAGAAGACACATTTGGGGAAATCCTATCAGTTGGTAGACTATCAAGAAGACATAATACACTCAATCAATGGGAAGTATTTGAAAAAGATGAGACATAAACAAAAATGAATGACTAGTTTTGTAAACTGGGAAACAAACAACCAAAACCGACAAATCGACATTGACATTTCTAAGAAGTAGTATAAGACCTCCTTAAGTGGAAAATTACATCTACTCTCTTTCTCACTATTGGATATAAGACCATCATGACATTGGCTTTCCTTTAGCAATCTTTCTTTGGATATAATATAAGTCTCATACTCATTCCTATTCCAAAATTGACATTTTGACATTGACATTTCTAAGAGATAGTGTAAGACCTCCTTAAATGGAAGATGGCATTTACTCTTCTCGCTATTGGATGTAAGACCAACGGACATCGGCTTTCCTTTAGCAACCTTTCTTTGGATAGGATATAAGTCTTATATGCATTCCTATTCCAAAACCAACATATCCACATTGACGTTTCTAAGAGATAGTGTAAGACCTCCTTATATGGAAGATTGCATCTACTCTCTTTCTCGCTATTGGATATAAGACCATCATAACATTGGCTTTCCTTTAGCAATCTTTCTTTGGATAGGATATAAGTCTCATACGAATTCCTATGTCAAAATCGACATTTTGACATTGACATTTCTAAGAGATAGTGTAAGACCTCCTTAAATGGAAGATGGCATCTACTCTTCTCGCTATTGGATGTAAGACCAACGGACATCGGCTTTCCTTTAGCAACCTTTCTTTGGATAGGATATAAGTCTTATATGCATTCCTATTCCAAAGCCGACATATCCACATTGACGTTTCTAAGAGATAGTGTAAGACCTCCTTATATGGAAGATGACATCTACTCTCTTTCTCGCTATTGGATGTAAGACCATCAGACATTGGCTTTCCTTTAACAACCTTTCTTTGGATAGGATATAAGTCTCAAAAGCATTCCTATTCCAAAATCGACATTTTGACATTGAAACTTTTTTAGAGAAAATTGAATATGACATTTGTTCTTTTTCCTCAATTGTCTACAATACATCGACAGCTCCAAAAATGCTAAAACAAGGATTTTAAATTAAAAATGACAAACAACTTGTGATGATTAATATCTTTTGACCTGTAAAGGTCAAATCCCCAGCGAATACACTCTTCGTCTTGAGTTTGCCACTCTTTTCTAGTTATTGGATATAAGTCCTTTCCTGATACGGAATATGGCATTCCTCTGACTTGACACCGACATTTGACATTCCCGAGAAATGGAATATGACATCCATTTTCTCTTCCCAGTTATCGGATGTAAGTCCTTTCCTGACACGGAAGTTATGGCATTCCTATAACTCGACATTGACACTTAACATTTTTGAGAAATGAAATACGACATCCATTTTCTCTTTATAACTTTCGGATGAAAGTCATTTTCCTACCATGAAAATTATGACATTCCCATAATTTAACATCTCCACATTTGACAGACATTTTTGACATTTGACATATCAACATTTGACATATCAACGTCTCGACATTTGACAGATATTTCAACATGTGACATATCGACCTTTCGACATTTGACATATCAACAATTGTTATCGACATTTGAGATATCAATCTTTCGACATTTAACATATCAACATTTCGACATATCGACTTTTCGACATTTGACATATCGACAATTATTATCGACACTTGAGATATCGATCTTTTGACATTTGAGATATCGAAATTTCGACATATCAACAATTGTTATCAACATTTGACACATTGACATTTCAACCTTTGACAATTATCAACATTTGAGGTATTGACTTTTCTACATTTGACATATCGACAATTATTATCAACATTTGAGATATCAATCTTTCGATATTTGAGATATCGAAATTTCGACATAGCAACAATTGTTATCAACATTTGACACATCGACATTTTAACCTTTGATATATCAATAATTATTATCGACGTCTGACATATCGACAATGCGACATTTGACATATCAACGTTTGACACTCATCCTCTCATTTGCTATCGGAAGTAAGTCCTTTTCTGACACGGAAATGACATTCTTTTATCACAACATCAACATTCGACATCTTGAGAAATGAAATATGACATCCATTTCTCTCTTCGGTTATTGGATATAAGTCCTTTCCTGACGCGGAAATTACGACTTTCCTCTAACTAAATCTTGACATTGACATTTTGAGGAAAATAGAAAATGACGTCTATTTTCTCTCTTCGATTATTGGATATAAGTCCTTTCCTGACACGGAAATTATGACTTTCCTCTAACCAAATCTTGACATTGACACTTTGAGGAAAATAGACAATGACATCTATTTTCTCTCTTCAGTTATTGGATATAAGTCCTTTCCTGATGTGGAAATCACGGCTTTCCTCTAACCAAATCTTGACATCGACATTTTGAGTAAAATAGAAAATGACATCTATTTTCTCTCTTCGATTATTGGATATAAGTCCTTTCCTTACACGGAAATTACGACTTTCCTCTAATCAAATCTTGACATCGACATTTTGAGTAAAATAGAAAATGACATCTATTTTCTCTCTTCGATTATTGGATATAAGTCCTTTCCTGACACGGAAATTAAGACTTTCCTCTAATCAAATCTTGACATCGACATTTTGAGGAAAGTAGAAAATGACATCTATTTTCTCTCTTCGATTATTGGATATAAGTTCTTTCCTGACACGGAAATTACGACTTTCCTTTAACCAAATCTTGACATCGACATTTTGAGGAAAATAGAAAATGACATCTATTTTCTCTCTTCGGTTATTGGATATAAGTCCATTCCTGATGTGGAAATCACGGCTTTCCTCTAACCAAATCTTAACACTGACATTCTGGAACATAGAAAATGACATCTATTTTCTCTCTCCGGTTATTGGATATAAGTCCTTTCCTGACACGGAAGTCATGACTTTCCTCTAACCAAATATCAACATTGATATTTTGAGAAATGGAAAATGACATCCATTTTCTCCTCCCGTTATAGATATACGTCATTTCCCGACACGTAAATCACAAGATTCCTTTAGCAAAATATCGACATCGACATTTTGAGAAATGAAATATGACATCCATTTTCCCTCCCAATAAATCTCTTTTCAAATACAAGAAGAAAATCTCTTCTTAGAACCAACATAAAAGACATCTGGCATCCTCTGGGAGCGATATGACATCCCCTCATTTCCTGACCATTATGAGACATCTCTTAGACCACTTCGGTCAATGCTAATATGTGCGAATACTTATATAGTATTCTCCACATATCGGGGCCCTTTGTTGACCTCATTTTACAATGAGTCAATGCCCTTATGACCTAAAAAGTCAACTTTGGTCAAACTGGTCAAACCAGACCTAATGACCTACCTTGTTGACCCCATAGGTCAACCTTATGACCTAAAAAGTCAACTTTGGTCAAAATGGTCAAACCGGACCCTGATGACCAACCCCCGTTGACCCGATAGTCAACCTTTCGACCTAAAAAGTTAACTTTGGTCAAACCGGTCAAACCAAACCTAATGACTCTACCTTGTTGACCCCACAGTCAACCTTTCGACCTAAAAAGTCAACTTTGGTCAAATTGCTCAAACCAGCACTCCAATGACCAACTCGTTAACCCCATAGGTCAACCTTTCGACCTAAAAAGTCAACTTTGCAAAACCGGTCAAACCGCACCTAATGACCTACCCCGTTGACCCCACAGTCAACCTTATGACCTAAAAAGTCAACATTGGTCAAAATGGTCAAACCGTACCCAACGACCAATCCCGTTGACCCCATAAGTCAACCTTTCGACCTAAAAAGTCAACTTTGGTCAAAATGGTCAAACCGCACCTAATGACCTACCCTGTTGACCCCATAGGTCAACCTTATGACCTAAAAAGTCAACTTTGGTCAAATTGGTCAAACCAGACTCAATGACCAACCTTGTTGACCCCATAGGTCAACCTTTTGACCTAAAAAGTCAACTTTGGTCAAATTGGTCAAACCATACCTAATGACCACACTTGTTGACCCCATAGGTCAACCTTATGACCTAAAAAGTCGACTTTGGTCAAATTGGTCAAACCGGACCTAATGTCCTACCCTCGTTGACCCCATAGGTCAACCTTATGACCTAAAAAGTCAACTTTGGTCAAATTGGTCAAACCAGACCTAATGACCTACCCTATTGACCCCGTAGGTCAACCTTATGACCTAAAAAGTCAACTTTGGTCAAATTGGTCAAACCAAACCTAATGACCTACCTTGTTGACCCCATAGGTCAACCTTTTCACCCAATGACACATTTAAAACCCCACAATGACAAAATCACAAGTACTGGACATTTTAAAATTAAATTGATCAATTTGGCTGACTTTCGTCAACCTGTGTCAAAATTAGTCAACACCTATCTATTTTGATTAAAATAGATAAAAAATGAAATAAAAACAACAAAATTAATCAAATAATTAATTTCAAAATTATTTTGATTAATTAAAATGATTAATGATTTAATTTTCAATATTTTAATTAAATGACATAATTAATTAAAATAAAAATTAAATCAAAATCATAAAATGATAAAAATGATAAAATTAATCAATTAATTAAATGGAAATTATTTTTAATTAATAAATTGATTAATAAAATATTTTCCAACAATTTTAAACAAAGGTATGGCAATGTTCTTTACCTGCTTGGAAGAGGGGGTACTCTTTCAAAGGTAAAGAAGCAAATATGCTCCTATTTGGCACAACACAAATAATTACCATTCTTCATCATCCACACATAATAATCTTTATGCGTAAAGAAAGACATTTTTCATATAGAAGTATCTTATAAATCACATAGGTTAGTGTGTTTGTTAGTTAATATAGTTCAGTAATTAGAAGTAATTGTAGTAGTTTTATTATACTTTGCATTAACTAGTGGTAGTACACTTAAGTCATTGTTACATTGGGTATTGGATTTTAGTGCTATATTATCTGATTTAAAGAACGTTCACCTCCCTGTGGGATCGATAACCAGGACTCCATTAGAGCCCTGTATTACTTGATACGATACGTATACTTGCGTTGAATTTGTGACTTTACTAAATCATTCTAAATATATAAATTCAACTTCATAAATTCTTGCTTAATATATAAAGTCGCGGTCAAGTTTTTGGCACCTTTGCCGGGGAGGTAGATAAACGGTACTGATTTATAGATATTATAGTAACTGAAAACCTTTACTTTGTAGTGTGATTTTATATGTGTAGTAGTGGATCTGTATGTTTCATACCTTACGATTCAGAGTTAGAGCGTACTATTAGAAAAATTAGAAAACAACAAAAACAAACTGAAAATTATTGTGAAATGGCGAATAATCAAGAGAATCAGAATACTAATGTTGGAAATTTGCCAAGACCTTTAAGAGATTATGCTAACCCAACAGCAGATGAAATTCATATAACTATTCAAAATCCTGATATTGCTGCTAATTCGTTTGAACTTAAACCTGCTATTATCCAAATGATACAAAATAATCAATTTGTAGGAACACCTAATGAAGACCCAAATTTACATCTCGCTAGTTTTTTAGAACTGTGTGCTACTTTTAAGTATGACGGAGTGTCGAATGATGCTGTCATACTTAGACTTTTTCCTTTTTCCTTAAGGGATAAGGCAAAGGCATCGTTAAACTCGTTAGCACCTGGATCTATTCGAACTTGGGGAGAACTTTCTCAAAAGTTTCTATTGAAATATTTCCCTCCATCGAAAACTGCTAAATTAAGAAATGATATTACATCTTTTGCTCAGTTTGAAGGAGAGTCAGTATATGAAGCTTGGGAGAGGTTTAAAGATCTTCTTAGGAAGTGTCCACATCATTCTTCGCTGCATTGGTTAATAATTCAAACTTTTTATAACGGATTAGTGGGATCATTAAGATCAATTATCGATGCCGTCGCTGGTGGATCATTAATGTAAAAACCTTTTGATGAAGCATATTCATTAATCGAAGAGATGGCTACTAATAATTTTCAATGGTCCTCTGAACAGGTAAATCCTAAAAGAGTAGCTAGTGTTCATGATTCTGACATGATGACTATGATAGTTTCTTAAATAGCAACACTTTCTAAGAAAATAGATCAATATGGAATGAATTATTCTCAACCACCCTCGATGTTAGAGGAAAATTCATTTCGGCGTATAACTAAATCTCAAACACCTTATGAAACTTTAAACGCGATTAATAGACCTAATAACCCTTATTCAAATTATTATAACTCTGGTTAGAAGAATCACCCAAATTTCAATTGGAATAATAATAATGCTAATATGAACCCACAATGGGGACACAATTCTATAAACTCAGTTGAAAACTCAACCAACCAAGGAAATACTAACTTTAGACAATCATATCCTCCTGGATTTAATAATAACCCACAGTTTAAGGATAAGAAGTTGTCTATAGATGAAATGATTTTGAATATGGGTAACCAATTACAAGTTCAAGGTGTTGCGATAAAAAATATTGAAAGTCAATTGGGACATATTTTCACTGTGCTTAATAATAGACCTTCTGGAACGCTTCCTAGTAATGTGGAGATCAATCCAAAAGACCAAAACAAGGAGTAACTTAAGGCTATTCAATTAAGGAGTGGAAAAGAATTAGAAACTAGAACGCAAAAAGAAGTTGAAGAAGAGAAGGAGAAGGTGAATATTGAAAAAGGTTCAAATAAGATTTATCCGACACTGAATATCCTCTCGAACCAATGAAGATTATCGTTGAGAAACCACCTCCTCCATTCCCTCAAAGATTGAAGCAGAAGAATAGGGATAATAGATTTGGAAATTTTTTGGAAATCCTTAAGAAGTTAATAATAAATATACCTTTTGTTGAAGCATTAGAAAAGATGCTTGATTATGTGAAATTTATGAAGGATATTCTTAAAAAGAAGACAAAGTTCACGGATCATGAGACTGTTGCACTTAGCGGAGAGTGTAGTGCAATAATTCAGAAAAAGCTTCCTGAAAAACTTAACGATCCTGGTAGTTTCACTATCCCGTGTGCTATAGGTGAAATGTTTTTTGGAAGAGCCTTATGTGATCTGGGAGCTAGTATTAATCTTATGACTTTATCAACTTTCAAAATATTAGGAATTGGAGAAATTTCTCCTACATCTGTAACTCTTCAATTAGTCGATCATTCTATTACTTATCCTAAGGAGTGGTAGAAGATGTGTTAGTAAAAGTGGATAAATTTATCTTTCCTGTGGATTTTATTGTGCTTGATATGGAGGAAGATAAAGATATTCCAATTATTTTAGGAAGACCATTCCTAGCTACTGGAAGAGCTGTAATTAATGTTCAAAAAGGGGAATTAACTATGAGAGTTAATGATCAAGAGGTGACCTTTAATATTTTAAAATCTATGAAGTATCCCTAAGTTGAAAAAGATAATGAATGTTTTAGGATGGAAGTATGTGAATATTTGAGAAATGATTATCTTAAAGAGATGTTTGAAAAGAAAGTGGAGTATGAAATATAATTGAAGATGAAACAGAAAATGAAACAGATTTAGATAATGAGAAGAATAAAGAATTGAAGTATATTCAGGAGAAATTTAAAGTGTTAGATACCATGGAAGGTGGAGATAAAAGTTTAATTTCATCTATTGTTAAACCTCCTGAACTTGAGATGAAAATTCTCCTTAAACATTTAAAGTATATGTTCTTAGGAGAATCATCTACCTTACCGATTATTGTATCTTCGAATTAACCGAATATCAAGAACAAAAATTATTGGAAATCTTAAAAAGATACAAAAGAGCTTTTGGATGGACTTTGGCAGATATCAAAGAATCAGTCCTTCGATTTGTATGCATAGAATTTTATTAAATGAAGAACATAAACCTAAAATTGATCCGCAAAGGAGATTAAATCCTATAATGAAAGATGTAGTTAAGAATGAGATTTTAAAATGGCTTGATGCTGGAATTATTTATCCTATTTCGGATAGTTCTTGGGTAGGGCCAATTCATTGTGTACCAAAGAAAGGCGGAGTGACTGTGGAAGTGGATGAAAGGAATGAAATTTTACCTACTAGACAAGTTAATGGATGGAGAATTTGTATTGATTATAGAAAACTAAATGTTGCAACTCGAAAAGATCACTTTCCTCTACCTTTTCTAGATCAAATGTTGGATAGACTTGCTGGACACAAGTACTATTGCTTTTTGGATGGATATACTGGTTATCATCAAATACCTATTGCTCCTAAGGATCAAGAAAAGACAACATTTACTAGCCCCTATGGAACATTTGCTTTTCTAAGAATGTCTTTTGGATTGTGTAACACACCTGCAACTTTTCAAAGATGTATGATGTCTATCTTTAGTAGTATAATAAATAATGAAATAGAAGTTTTTATGGATGGTTTTTCTGTGTTTGGAACTTCATTTGATATTTGTTTGGAAAACTTTGCAAAAGTTTTAGAACTCTGTGAGAAAACAAATTTAGTTCTGAACTGGGAAAAGCGTCAATTTATGGTGGCAGGAGGAATAGTGCTTGGGCATAAAATTTCTGAATAAGGTATGGAGGTCGACCCTGCTAAAATTCAAGTGATTGAGAGATTACCACCACCCACTACTGTGAGAGAGGTGCGAAGTTTCTTAGGACATGCTGGATTTTACAGGCGTTGTATTAAAGATTTTTCTAAAATTACTAAATCTTTGTGCCAACTTCTAGAAAATGATAGGAAGTTTGATTTTAATGATGAATGTTTGTGTGCTTTTGAATTACTTAAAGAAAAATTAATCACTGCTCCTATAATTGTTTCACCTGATTGGGAGAGACCCTTTGAATTAATGTGTGATGCTAGGGATTGTGCTATTGGAGTTGAGTTGGAGCAAAGGTATGATAAAACTTTCAAAGTTATTTACTATGCTAGTAAAACTCTTAATGATGCTCAAATTAATTATACCACTACTGAAAAAGAGTTATTAGCTATAGTATTTGCTTTCGATAAGTTTAGACCTTATTTAATTGGAACTAAAAGTATAGTGCATACTGATCATTCGAGCAATCAAGTATTTAATGCAAAAGAAGGATGCTAAACCTAGATTGATTAGATGGATACTCCTTTTGCAAGAATTTGATTTTGAGATAGTTAATAGGAAAGGATCTGATAATCAAATTGCTGATCATTTGTTAAGAATAAAATATGATAGATTTTCTGAATTTGAGAAGGAAGTTGCAGAAACTTTTCCTGATGAACAATTTTATATTCTTATGGAAAAGAATTTGCCTTGGTATGCAGATATTGTGAATTATATTGTAAGTGATATTATACCATCAGATTTAACAAAGCAACAACAAAAAAAAATTTAAATATGATGCTAAATTTTATTTTTGGGATGAGCCCTATTTATATAAACAGTGTAAGGATCTGATTATTAGAAGATGTGTGCCACATGAAGAAATTAGTCCAACCGTTCAGAGATGTCATGATTCTGAATTTGGAGGTCATTTTGGTGTTGATAAAACAACTTATAAGATTTTACAATCTGGATTTTATTGGCCCACTCTTTTTCGTGATGTTTATAAATATGTTAAATTTTGTGATCGATGTCAAAGAGTAGGTAATATTTCTAGAAGAAACGAAATGCCTCTGAATTACAATTTAGAAGTTGAAATTTTTGATGTATGGGGATTAGATTTTATGGGACCATTTGCACCTTCATTTGGAAATTTATGTATATTGGTCGCTGTTGATTATGTTTCGAAATGGATTGAAGCTGTTGCTTTACAAAGATGTGATGCTCAGAGTGTTTCTAAATTTTGAAGAAAAATATATTTACATGATATGGAATGCCGAGAGTGATTATAACTGATGGTGGATCCCATTTCAGAAACAATTAAATTAAGAGATTAACTGGAAAATATAACATTATTTATAGAATCTCTATTGCTTATCATTCCCAGACTAGTGGATTGTTGACCTCATTTTTGATGAGGTCTTCTCTTCTTCCCTTTAGTACTTAGGATCTAGCCTTAGGCTTTTCCTTTGACTATCTTAAAGGATTAGAATTGGAACCCACCTTTTAGAAATTCAAACCACTTCCTAACTCCTTGCAAACTCCACAAACTTGATTGTAGACCCCTAATCACCTAGAAGGTTAAAATCAAATGTGAAGGTTTAAAGGATGAGTTCCTATAGGACTCTTTGGCCTTAGGACTGCCCTGGGTGGCCTGGTCTGGTGAGGGCTGACTTACACACACACTATATTTATACACTACACTTTCACACACCCATACCCAACTTGACCTCCTGACTCATGTAGGTGATTCACATGGATGGTCCTTAACCCCTAAGCCCTTGGCTAAGAGGGTTAGGAACAACATAGTGAATGCCTCAAATGAGTCCCTTCATGGCTCATGTGGGCTTGATATGGCTTCATGGCTCAACCAAAATGATTTCATTCCACTTACATTCACCCAATCTTCAATTTTCCAAATTTTCAATTTTTGACCCCCGGGACCCTACACCCGCCTAGCCTACCCAAAACCCTTGAAATCCTCCAAAATTTCCAAATCACCCAAAATTCCCCAAAACCAATCCCAAACATTTCCAAATTACTCAAATTGATCACCCATAGCCAAAAATATCAAAAATTCCAAAAATACCTCCCAATACCCTCCAAATACCCAAAATACCCCTCTTGACCCAAAAATCCAAAAATTCAAAAAATTCCCAGAAAATTCCAAAAAATCCCAAATATTCCCAATTTCATTTTGTTCAACTACACTATGGGCTAATTTTGTCAATTTACCCCACTTTTATTAAAACCCCCAATTTGACCCATTTTAACCCAAAGTGAACCCAATGTCAAACCAAACCTACCCAATTGACCCAAATTCTGGTCCAATTCAATTCTAAACTTCAATTCAACATTCTCAACACCAATCTAGACCAAATCCAAGTCCAATTTGATCGACATTTGGATCCAATTTCACTTTTGGCCTTAAAGCCCAATTTGGACCTATGACCCAAACATAGCACAAACTAACCCAATTCAACTCCAATTAACCCCAAATCTTTTCTAAACCTCCCTTAACATCCCTACAAACAAAACCTTAACATGATTTGCCTAAAATTTAGACCCAAACCCCACTCAAATTCAACCCAAAACTAAAAGGCCCAATTTTGACCTAAGCCCAAACCTAACCCAAATAAGCCCAAAACCCAAAATCAAAACCCAACCAAAGCCAAAACCTCTTTGAAACACTCCCATAAACATTTCCCAACATTTATTTTACATCAATTTCAACCCTAGCCCAACATTGGCCCAAGTTAGCCCAACTTGACCTATATTGGCCCATTCACCAAAGAAGCCCAAATTCAACCCAATTCAAACCCAAATCACTCCCAACTTGCTTCAAAACACTCATGACACATCCATGAACTAAACCCAACATTTATTTGGCCCAATAATTCACAAAATTCCCATCCATAAATTTATTTTTAAACCAAAAGCCCATTTTCTTAAACTTTCCTAAAAGCCCAAATTTCATGCTAAAGCCCATATGACAAATTGTTCTCATCATACCCTTAATTAAAATCAATCCCTAAGTTTCAAAAACTCATCATGAAGCCATTCCAAATTAAGCCCCATACAAATTCCCATCAAAATACCAAAATTTTCTTAAATCCATTTCCATGAAATTGACTTAACTTTTCCAAGCCAAAGATGAGCCATGAAGCCATGCATGAGCCACATGGAAGCCATGAGAGCCTCTTTACATGTCATCATGCCATTTTGGGCAAAAGGAGGAGACTCTTTCCTTAATTCCTAAAGGTGATTAACCACTCCCATGATTCCCCTTAACCATGCTTATGCCTAATTGTGCTTGGATGGTGACTTGACCCTACCGATTATGCTCGAGCCAAATCACTTTCTCTTCGAGCTAAACCAAGCCTTGGGTGGTGCACCCAGCCCAAAGGGATGGGTTGACCAATTTGAGCCAAAATGAGCCCTCTCCCATTCCATTCTAATCCAAGCCTTTTACACATGGCATTTGCCAATCGCTCGCACTAAACCCCATCCCGACCCACTCGAACAAGATGGTGACCAGTGCTCGGCCGGCCAGCCACTGTGTCGCCGGAAAACACCATGGCCGAGACCTCGGGAGGAGCCAAACTTTGGAATTCCACCTTCGCCGAGCCGCCCCATGCCCAATGGCCACCATGGTCGTTCTTCCCATGCCGCAGAGCAACTGATCCCAACCCTCGCCATCCCCTGTGAGGCTCTTCGGCCACCTCTATTTAAACCCGATCCCCTCACGGCCATGGAAGAGAGTTGCACAAACCTTGCCGAAACTCGCCAAAATTGTTCCAAACCCTACTCCATACTTAGAGCAGTTGATCCCCAGGTGTCAATTTTCCCTAATCCCCACCAAACGAATCCAATTTCTCAACCGAAATTTCACCCAAAACCGGGACACTTTGCCAAAGTGAGCCAATCCTTAAATCGACCGGTCCTACACCTTCACCGGACCAAGAGGAGAAGTTTCCCACCGAAAGCCCCATCTCCAGAGCCACCCGGCTTGTTCCAAGCCTCCAAGCTTTGTGATCGAGCTGTGGTCACTTTCATAGTTAAGCGATTCACTGCGACCGGGAGACTTCATCCGGAGCTTGCCGGGATCTAATCAAAGGTGACACAACCCTCGGATCGAAGCCACACTTCTCCGAGCAAAGGTATGAGCTAATTCTTCATCCCGAGCTTCGGAGATTCTCCATTTCAAATGCTTTAATTTCAATGCATGATCACCGTATAGATGTGTTCGTCTCTTCAAGACGAATCCATAGAGCACAAGAACACGAAAATCCATTAAGTATTGAGTGAGTTCTTAGGGCTTTAGTGTGGACGGCTCTCGGGTGAGGACGCTTGGGGACGATGAACGGATGCCGTTCATTTAATACACGTGCGGACGGATGGCCAGGATCGTGCCGGATGAGGAGACGGAACGACACAGCGGGCCCCCGAAGCGCTGAGTCGGATGGCGGCGTGGAATCAGAGAGCGCCACGTGGCGTTTCGGAGCTGCCGAGGTTGACGCGGCGCCGCGTGGATAAATAGAAAATTAGGGTATTTTCTTATTTATTTAATTCCCTAAACTTCAAAAATCCATAACTTTGTGTAGAAAAATCGGAAAAATAAAATAAAAATATCCTTTTGCTCGGTGAACGGAGGAGAATAATGTGGAAAAGAAATCATTTAATTTCATCAAGTATTTTATTTTTAATGATTTATTTACCCTCTGCATTGTTTTAATTCTCCATGCATATAGGAAATTCACCATGGCATGAGACCATAGGGCTTTTGAAGCCTCCGAATTTGGGAACATTCCTCGAATTTTCCAAAGTCGAGGCCATCCCTATGAGAAGTTATTGATTTTCCAAATTCATGTTACTGTTTTGAGTATTTTAAATCTAATAATTAGCATGTTGTGAAATAAATTCTAGGAAAATTTGGTGATGTTTCTTATAACCAGAGGACCCTAGGAAAAATAGGTTTTGAACTAGTTCATTTAAAATAACCCTAATTGGCTTAAACACCCAAAATAGGTCCCTAATTAATTAGAGTTAACCATACATCAAATTGACTTGAAATCAATTCTCCACTGACCTTTAGGATCAGAGGAACCCACCATAAAAATTTGAAGTCAATTGGACTTGGTTAACCCTACTAAATGGGTTGATTAAGCCATTTAGCCAATTTAAATTTCAAAAATTCATAACTTTCAAAATACTTTTTAAAAATTCACCAAATTAGTTTTGAAGCCTCTCTGATATCAGGGGAATTTAAGAAAATTAAAATTTTAATTTTCTAAAAAGGTTGATTTTTTAGTATTATTTTAATATTTTAATAATTAAAAAATAATAAAAATTACTAAAATAATAAAATTCACCAAAATGTCACATTTTAAATTTTAATCACTTAGGAACAAACCCCATATTTTTCTTAGGTCTATTTAATGAGATATTAAATTTTAAAGCCCTAAGGTAATTTTAAAATTAAAATATATATATTTCTAGTATTTCCACTAAAATAATTCTAATAAATCAAAGAAAAATCAGAAAATTGTAAAAATTGATTCTCTGATTTCCTTGATATCAGAGAGATTTTTAAAAAATATAAAATTTATTTTTCAACCTTTATTTTATTTTTAAATTAATTAATACTCCAAAACTTAAAATAATCATAATAAAAATAATATATTTCAAAAAATCACCAAAATTGGCCCAAGTGGTCCTCTGGTCATTAGGAATGTCCCATAATTTTCTTAAGGACAGAAACTTTCCCTTGGTCGTATTATTAAATTTGCCTTGGAAATCTCTATTTTCCACCAAAAATAATTATATAAATAAATTAAAAACAGAAAAATCACATTTTCTCCTCTCATGTCTTTATTGGCATATGAGTGAAGTAACATAAAAATTTCAAGTTCATTTAAGCTCAATTTAGTGAGTTATGAAATTGTTAAGCTTGAAGGGCAAAGTGGTAATTAAAGTTTTAACCCTTAATTAAAACTTTAGGTTTAATAAAATTAAAGAGTAAAATATTTGATCTTAATCTGATTTGGATGATTGAAATTTAAATAATTAAAGGGTAGAAACCTATTAAACAATTTAAAAATAAGTGAAAGAAACCTTAATTAAATAATTAATTAAATTTGGAAGAATAATAAAGTTGGAATTATTAAATAGGGATATTATTATTAGGAAGAAATTTATTCTTTGATCTAAGGATCCCTAAATTAATCATCTCAATAATATTTAATTCCTAATTAAAATGATAATTCAAATTTAAGTTTCAAAATGTTAAAGGACTTAATCATTAAAAATAAGTTAAAAGTTAAATTATTAAACTCTTTTTAAATTTTCAATTAAATTAAAATTAAAAAAAATAAAATTAAATTAAAGATTAAATTAAATTAAATCAAACAAATTAAATTAATTTAAATTAAACTAAATCAAATAAATTAAATTAAATTAAATTGAATAAATTAAATTAAATTGAATTAAATTTAATTAAAATTAAATTAAATTAAATTAATTAAATAAAATTAAATAAAAAAATAATAATTAAATTAAATTAAATTAAATTAAATTAAATTAAATTAAATCATATTAAATTAATTTAAATTAAATAAAAATAAAAATAATAATAATCAAGTTAAAATTAAAATTAATTTAAATTAAATAAATTAAATTAAAATTGAAGCTAAACCAAATCAAATTAAATTAAAGTTAAATTAAATTGAATAAAAAAATAACATCACCTAAGACATAAAGAAATTCAAAATAAAGCAACTTGAACACTATTCCAAATTTAAATCCGATAACTGAAATTAAATTAAATCATAAACCATTTGAACACCAATTTGCCCTCGAGAACTTTTATTTGTCATAACTCCTAAACGGAACGTCAAATGAGATGTTACTTCACTTATAGGATATTCAAATGTCCTAAGTTCACTGAGCAAGATAACAAAATTGAATTCCTGGACGATTAATTCATTTGTATAGTTAAATTCATTTGGACTTAAAACAATTCTAACAATATTGAAAAGATGTTTAAGATTCTTCTTAAGCACTTCCTCGATATGATAGGATATTTATAAGAACAATTGAACTTAATTGTTCTTTGATGAAGAAAATCGTCCTCAAACCAAAATACAAGAACCTAGACGTCATAGGAAATGACTAGCTATAGGATTAGGAATTTGGTAGAAAACATAACCCTTCCCTTAGCTTTACCTAGGAACTTGCTTAAATATTCTAAATTGTGTTTAAGTGCAGCTTGGGATGACGGGAAGACCCTCCAGGTATGCTTTTATTTTATTGTAATTTACTTTTCTTGCAATTTACTTTATTGCAAATGCATTTTACTTTTCTTGCATGATAAACAACTGTTGCATGAAAACCCACACCTCTAGGGTAGCCCCTAAAACTGAAACCAAAACTAAATTAAAAGTCATTGCAAGATAAAATTCACCGCCACAACATTTCAAAATATAAAACAACTCAAAATTTAATCACAAACAGAACACAAAACTACAACTACAACTAAACTAAAACGACTTGTTGGATGATCGAGAATACCTCGGATGATGTAACCTACGTGTTGCTAACGGGATTTCCCACGGTCTAAATGAAAGTGTGGAACTCATTTAGTTGAGTTTAGCAAATTCATCTGGACTAAGTGAATCCGATAAAAATAACGATGCGGAAGGATGGAACCGTGGGATCTTAACCGGTGTTGTTATAATCAACTTTAAGATTTGTTTTAATTAAAACATACAAAACACTTGGAAATTAAGATTTTCTCTAAACCAAAACACTTTTCTCATCTCCCGATTTATGACTTCTATAACTAAACCTCTGCAACAACAAGGAGCTCGGAGCATGGTGGGCAGCACGGCCATCGTCATCAGCAAAACTTGAATCTACATCAGCAAAACCATTCTTAGAATTAAATAACCAAGCCATAGGACTTCGAGGTAGTTTGCCTAGTGCAACATAAATCCTCAACCTCTTCGTTAGGCATTTGCGTGATCATGTCATGTAAATTAAGCCCTAACCGGTCTTAGGACTCTGAGGTAGTCATTCGGTACGACATAAACCCTCATATCTTCAAGGTTATTTGTATGATTTTATCATACAAATATAAGTCCAAATTAATCAAAATTGGCAAGATTGAAATATGAGATAATATTAGGATTTTCTTAAATTCGAGCCAAACAATAGGATAGTTTGGGAAGTTGCCAAGATTCCTCTTGGATCTTCAGCTTCTCCTACTTCTCTTCCTTTGGACTCCCAAAATAAAATCTTCCAAATTTGATCCATTCCCTATTGAAATTCCAAAATTCAATCTCTTGAGAACTTAAACTTTGAAAGTCTTGAGAGCAGAATTATTGATTATTATCGAGAGTTTTCTTAGGTGATTCCCGTCACTTAAGATGTAATTAACTATAGGGGCTTGCCCTTATAGGGAATTTTAAAGAACCCATGTAATATAAACCCTGTTTAATGCTTTCATATTAAGCAGGGGAATTTGTCGGCTTATAAAATTGGTTCGCAGACCAAACGAATGTCACAAACCTTTCTAGTTTATTTAATCGAGCCCCATTACCAAGTAGTGTGTCTATTCTTCGGGGTAGATACATTGTTTTGTGGTGCGGTGCTCGTTTATGTAAACTATTCGGGATGTGAAATCAGTTTGATTTCATATCTTAAAATTTTCAAACTTAAAATTATTTTCAAAATCGAATGCTACTTTCTAAATTATATATATATTTAGATTAAATTTAAGATATAAAAATATGCCGACATGAATTAGCGGAAGTATCAAATCGGGAAATGAAAAGAATTTTGGAGAAAGCAGTGAATATTCATAAATTAGATTGGTCTGCTAGATTAGACACCGCATTATGGGCTTATAGGACTGCTTTTAAGACCCCTATTGGAATGCCTCCTTATAGATTAGTGTTTGGAAAAAATTGCCATTTACCTGTTGAATTGGAGCATAAAGCATATTGGGCTATTAAGGAGTTGAATTTTAATTTGAGAAATGCGGGAGAAAAAATATTTATGCAATTAAATGAGTTGGAAGAAACTAGAAATGAATCATATCATAACGACAGGATTTATAAAGAGAAAATGAAATTGTGGCATGATCAAAAGATATTGAAAAAATGATTTGAACTGGGATAAAGAGTTTTATTATATAATACGAGATTAAAATTATTTCCGTGAAAAATTAAGTCCAGATGGATAGGACCTTTTACTGTAGTAAAAGTTCATTCTTTCGGAGCTCTTGATGTTAAGGATCCTAAAACTGAAAATATTTTCAAGGTTAATAGGCATTGTTTAAAACCTTACTTTGGAGGGTCTTTACCTGATTTCAAAGAGGTTTTATTGCTAAGTCATCCTAGTTAGCTGAATGGTTTGTCGGGCTGACGATGTTAAACCATGTGCTTTGTGAGAGGCAACCCATGTGTATTTGTATGTTGAGTTTGTTTGCTTATTGTTGTTTGTACTTTTAGTTTAATATTAAAGAATCCTAATTACCCCTAAATAAGTTAAAAATTAAAAATATATTGGATCGTATTGTGGAAATAAAGTATTTCGAGCGAAACGAAGTTCGGTGAAAATTTTTGTCACTGGCGCCGCCGGCGCCCTATTCTTTTATACCAGCCGAATTTCTAGTTTGAGCGCCGCCGGTGCCCTATCGAGTGCCGCCGACATCCAAATTCTAGGTGACGGTTTTTACGTTTTACAATGCAGTTTTTGGCGGTTTTGAGTGGGATTTTCTTCCTTAAAACACCCCAAAACTCCATTTTAAATCCATAACCACCAGAGAAACGAAAACTCCCTTTCTCAATTCGCATCCCATGGATTCTGTCGGCATATTTTTAAGGTTGAGTGTTGTATTTTTGAAAAGAGGTCGCCTATAGAAATTGTCGTCGAATTTTTAATTTAATTTAAATAAATAATTTGAAAAGTAGTATTTGATTTTGAAAATAATTTTAAATTTGAAAAATTTTAAGATATGAAATCAAACCGATCTCACATCCTAAATAGTTTATATAAATGAGCACCGCACCACAAACCGTGTATCTATCCCGAAGAATAGGCACACTGCTTGACGATGGGGCTCGATCAAATAAACTAGAAGACTCGTGCCATCCGTTTGGTCTGCGAACTAATTTTATAAGCCGACAAATTCCCCTGCTTAATATAAATGAATTAATCAGGGTTTATATTACCTGGGTTCTTAAAGTTCCCTATTATAGTTAATTACATCTTAAATGAAGTGAATCATTTAAGAAAACTCTCGATAATGATCAGTGACTTTGCTCTCAAGAATTTCAAAGTTTAAGATTTTCAAAGGATTAGATTTTGGAAATTTCAACGAGGAATGGATCAAATTTAGAACGATTATTTTTAGGAGTCCAATGGAAGAGGAGTAGGAGAAGCTGAAGATCCAAGAAGAATCTTGACAACTTCCCAAACAATCCTATTGTTTGGCTCAGATTTAAGGAAATCCTAATATTATATGATATTTCAATCTTGCCAATTTTAATTAATTGGGACTTATATTTGTACGATAAAATCATACAAAAAGCCTCGAAGATGTGAGGGTTTATGTTGTACTAAATGACTACCTCGGAGTCCTAAGACCGGTTAGGGCTTAATTTACATGATATGATCATGCAAAAGCCTAACAGAGAGTTGATGATTTATGTTGCACTAGGCAAACTACCACGAGATCCTATGGCTTGGTTATTTAATTCTAAGAAAGTTTTGCTGGAGTAGAGTTTGTTTTGCTGACGAAGATGGCCGTGCTGCCCACCGTGCTAGAAGCTCCTTGTTGTTGCAGAGGTTTAGTTTTAAAAGATTGTAATCAAAAGAGAAGAGATGAGTTTGGTTTTAGAGAAGTCTTAAAATCCAAGTGTTTTTAGTGTTTTAGTTAAAACAAATCTTAAAGTTGATTATAACAGAACCGATTAAGATCCCACGGTTCCGTCATCCCGGCACCGTTATTTTCATTGAATTCACTTAGTCCAGATGAATTTCCTAAACTCAACTAGATGAGTTCCACACTTTCATTTAGACCGTGGGAAATCCCGTTAGCAACACGTGGGTTACATCATCCAAGTATTCCCGATCATTCAACGAGAAGTTTTAATTTAGTTGCAATTGTAGTTTTGTGTTCTGTTTGTGATTAAATTTTGAGTTATTTTTATATTTTGAAATGTTGTGGCGGTGATTTTTTATCTTGCAGTGACTTTTAATTTAGTTTTGGTTTCAATTCAGGGACTATCCTAAAGGTTTTGGTTTTCATGCAACAGTTGTTTATCATGCAAGAAAAGTAAAGTGCATTTGCAATAAAGTAAATTGCACTAAAATAAAAGCTTACCTGGAGGGTCTTCCCGTCATCCCAAGCTGCACTTAAAACACATGTTAAGGCATTTAAATATTTCAACAAGTACCTAGGTAAAGCTATGAGAAAGGTTTTGGTTGTCTATCAAAGTCCTAATCTTATAGCTAGTCATCTCCTATGACATCTAGGTTCTTGTATTTTGGTTTAAGGACGATTTTCTTCATCAAAGAACAATTAAGTTCAATTGTTCTTATAAACACCCTATCATATTAAGGAAGTGCTTAAGACGAGTCTTAAACATCTTTTCAATATTTCTTGGATCGTTTTAAGTCCAAGAGAATTTAATTATACAAGTGAATTAATCATCCGGGAATTTAAGTGTTATTCTTTTGCTCAGTGAACTTAGGACATTTAAATATCCTATAAGTGAGGTAATACTTCACTTGATATTTCATTTAAGAGTTATAATAATAAGAGCTTTAGAAGGGCAAATTAAGTTATTAAGTATTTTGATGATTTAGACTTAATGATTTAATTCTAATTCTGATTTAATTATAAAAAAATAGTTTAAGTTTGGAATAATGTTCAAGTTATTTTAGGTTTAATTCTTAATAATTTCATTTAGGTTTGTTATTAGATGATTTTAATTTAATTTAATTTAATTTAATTTAATTTAATTTAATTTACCTTAATTTTAAATTTAATTTCAATTTAATTTTATTTTAATTTTATTTCAATTTAATTTAATTTTAATTTAATTTAATTTTAATTTAATTTATAATTTAGTTTAATTTAATTTAATTTGATTTGACTTTAATTTAATTTAATTTTATTTACTTTAATTTAATTTTAATTTGGATTATTATTTTAATCTTTTAATTAAGGATTAAGTATTATTGAAGTGATTCATTTAGGGATTTTTAAATTAAAGAATAAATATCCTCTTAATAATATCCCTACTTTATAGTTTCAAAAATTTTTTTATTAATCTTCCAAATTTACTTAATTAATTAATTAAGGTTTACTTTAATTATTATTAAAATGATTGGTGGATTTCTACCCTTAACCATTTAAGTTTCAATCATCCAAAATCAGTTTAAAATCAAATATTTTACCCTTCCCTTCTGATTAATCCTAAAACTTTAATTAAAGGTTGAAAATTTTTGTTACCATTTTGCCCTTCAAGCTTAATAATCCTATAACTCACTAAATTAAGCTTAAATGAACTTGAAATTTTTATGTGACCTCACTTACATGTCAATTAAGACATTAGAGGAGAAAATGTGATTTTTCTGTATTTAATTTATTTATGAAATTATTTTTAATGGAAAATAGGGGTTTTCGAGGAAAATTCAATAACATGACCAAGAAAATATTTCTATCCTTAATAAAATTGTGGGATGTTTCTAATGACTAGAGGACCACTTGGACCAATTTTGGTGATTTTTTTAATTTTATTTTGTTTATTATAATTATTTTGAGTTTTGAAGTATTAATTAATTTAAAAATAAAATAAAGGTTGAAAAATGAATTTAATATTTTTCAAAAATCTTTCTAATATCAGAGAAATCAGAAACCAATTTTTATAATTTTCTGATTTTTCGTTGATTTATTAGAATTATTTTAGTGAAAAGGTTGGAAAAATACATTTTTTAATATTAAAAATTACATTAAGCCTTTAAAATTCAATATCTTACCCTAGGGACTTAGGAAAAATATTTAGTTTGTTCCTAAGTGATTAGAATTTAAAATGTGACATTTTGATGATTTTTAATATTTTTGTGATTTTTATTATTTTTTAATTATTAAAATATTAAAATAAGCTTAAAAAATCAACTTTTTTAGAAAATTGCAATTTTAATTTTCTTAAATTCCTCTGATATCAGAGAGGCTCCAAAACCAATATTGTGAATTTTTGAAAAGTATTTTGTGAGTTATAAATTTTTAAAGTTTAATTTTACCTATTTTTACTTAAGAGGCTTAATCAACCCATTTGGTGGGGTTAATCAAGTCCAATTATTTTCAAATTTTTATGTGGTGTTCTCCTATCCCTAAAGGACAGTGGAGAATTGTTTTTAAGTTAATTTGATGAATGGTTAACCCTAATTAATTAAAGTTCATTTTTGGGTATTTAGGCCAATTAGGGTTGTTCAAAGTGAATTAACTCAAAAATTATTTTTCCTAGGGTTCTCTGGTCATAAGAAACATTACCAAATTTTCCTAAAATTTATTTCTCAACATACTAATTATTGAAATTAAAATAATCAAAACAGTGACATGAATTTGAAAAATCAATAACTTCTCATAGGAATGGCCTCTGACCTTGGAAAATTCAGGGAATGTTCCCAAGTTCAGAGGCTTCAAAAGCCCTATGGTCTCATGCCATGGTTAATTTCCTATATACATGGAGAATTAAAATAGTGCAGAGAGTAAATAAATAATTAAAAATAAAATACTTGATGAAATTACATGATTTCTTTTCCAAGTTATTCTCCTCTGTTCACTGAGAAAGCGAATATTTTTATTTTATTTTTAGGATTTTTCTACACAAAGTTATGAATTTTCAAAGTTCTGGTAATTAAATAAATAGAAAATAGCCCTAATTTCCTACTTATCCACACGGCGCCACGCCATCCTCGGCAGCTCCGAAAGGCCACGCGTCATCTCCTGATTCAGCGCCGCCATCCGACTCAGCGCTCCAGGGGCCTGCGGTTCATGTCCCATTACTCTGTCCGGCGCAATCCTAGTCGTCCACTCGATACACACGCGATCCGACGGCTCCTGGTCATCGTCTACGACTGGTGTGAACCCGTGACCGTCAACCTTCTAACCCTAATTTCTCACTCGATTCTCAACGGATTTTCGAGTTCTTATGCTCTATGGATTCGTCTTGAAGAGACGAATACATCCATATGGTAAACATGTATTGAAATTGACCCAAACTAAATTGAGAATCTCTGGAAGCTCGGGAAGAAGAGTGAGTCCATACCTTTGCTCAGAGAAGTGAAGCTTCGATCTGAGAGTTGTGTCACGTTCGATTGGGTCCAAGCAAGCTCCAGATGAAGTCCCTTGGCCTGGTGAATTGTCTAGGTATGATTTCGACCAAGCCCGATCACAAAGCTTGGAGGCTGTAAGCAATGACTGACATGGAGAGGGGACTTTTAGGGGGAAACCTCTTCTCTTGGTCTGGTGAAGGTGTAGGACCAATCAATTTGGGGATTGGCTCAATGTGGAGAAGTGTCCTGGTTTTGGGCTTGAATTTCAACTCTGAAATTGAGCTCACAGAGAGGAAATGGCAGGGTGATTTCAGTGGGGATCAAGTTCTCTATGTGTTGGGAGTAATCTGGAACAATTTTGGCAGAGTTTCCTTAAGGTTTGTTTCAGCTCCTCCTTTGGCCGAGAGGTGATGGTGTTAAATAGGCATGGTTGGAGGCTCTCCCAGGGGGAGTTAGGGCTTGGGATCAGCTGCTTAGGTCAAGGGAAGAACGGCCATGGCGGCCATCTGGACTGCGGGCGGCTCGACGAGGAGGAATTTCAATGTTGGCTCACATGTCAGCTCTCGGGTGTGGTGTTTTCCGGTGATCCAGCGGCTGGCCGGCAGGCATGGGTCACACTCAGGTTCAGGTGGGTCAGGGCTGGGGTTTAGTGTAGGTAATTGGGCTTTGCCATGTGTCAAAAGCTTGGATTAAGATGGCATGGGGGAAGGCCAATTTTTGGCTTGATTTGGTCAAGTCCACCTTTTGGGCTTGGTTCACCCTTCGAGGTGGCTTTGGGTGTTATGGGGAGTCGAAAGGAATCAGCTGGTTTGGCATGGAGAAGTCCTTATCCAAATATATTTGGATTAAATTTGGGTTAAGGGGAATCATGGTTAAGGCTAATGACTTTAGGAGATTAAGGAAAGAGTCTCCTTCTTTTGCCCAAAATGGCATGGTGACATGTAAAGAGGCTCTCATGGCTTCCATGTGGCTCATGCATGGCTTCATGGCTCATCTATGGCTTATGATGGCTTGGCTTGATTTCATGGAAGTAGAATTTAGGAATTTTGGTACTTTGGTGGAGAATTTTTATGAAGCTTGATTTGGAATGGTTTAATGATGATTTTGAAACTTAGGGGTGATTTTGATTAAATGGATGATGAGGAGAAGTGTCATGTGGGCTTTAAATTGATTTGGGCTTTTGAATTTGGTGGAAGTGGGCTTTTAGGAAGGCTTAAGGGGATGGGCCTTTAGGTTTAAGAATGAACTCATGGATGGGAATTTTGTAGAAGTTTAGGCCAAATAATTGTTGGGTTTGGTTTAGGGATATGTCAAGAGTGATTTGAAATGAATTTGGAGTGATTTGGGTTTGAATTGGGTTGGATTTGGGCTTCTTTGGTAAATGGGCCAATGTAGGCCAAATTGGGCTAACTTGGGACAATGTTGAGCTAGGGTTGAAATTGATGTAAAATTAATGTTGGGAAATGTTTATGGGAGTGTTTCAAAGATGTTTTGACTTTGGTTGGGTTTTGATTTTGGGATTTGGGCTTATTTGGGTTAGGTTTGGGTTTAGGCTAAAATTAGCCCTTTTGGTTTTGGGTTGAATTTGAGTGGGGTTTGGGTCCAAATTTTGGGCAAATCATGTTAGTGTTTTGTTTATGGGGATTTTAGGGAAGGTTTAGAAAAGGTTTGGGGTTAATTGGAGTTGAATTGGTTTGGTTTGGGCTAAGTTTGGGTCATGGGTCCAAATTGGGCCTTAAACTCAAAAGTTAAATTGGACCCAAATGTCAATCAAATTGGACTTGTATTTGGTCTAGATTGATATTGTGGATATTAAATGGAAGTTTAGAATTGAATTGGACCAAAATTGGGGTCAATTGGGTAGGTTTGGTTTGACAGTGGGTTCACTTCGGTTAAGAATGGTCTAAATTGGGGGTTTCGGTAAAAGTAGGGTAAATTGACAAAATTGGACCATGGTGTAGTTAGACAAAATGAAATTGGGAATATTTTTGATTTTCTGGAATTTTCTAGGAATTTTCTGAATTTTTGGATTTTTTGGCTAAAAGGGGCATTTTGGGTATTTGAAGGGTATTGGGGGGTATTTTTGGAATCTTTGGTATTTTTGGCTATGGATGATCAATTTGAGTGGTGAGGAAATGTTCAAGGTTAATTTTGGGGAATTTTAGGTGATTTGGAAATTTTGGAGGATTTGAGCAATTTTAAGGGCTTTTGGTAGCTTTGATAGGTGTAGGGTCCCAGAGTCGAAAATTGAAATTTTGGAAAAAAAGAAGATTGATCAAATATGAGTGAAATGGAATCACCTTGGTTGAGCCATGAAGCCATGTTGAGCCTATATGAGCCATGAGAGGACTCATTTGAGGCATTCACTATGTTGTTCCTAACCCTCTTAGCCAGGGGCTAAGGGGTTAAGGTCCATCCATATGAATTACCTACATGAGTCAATGAGTCAAGTTGGGTATGGGTGTGGTTTTAGGATTTGGATTGTGTGTGTGGGAGTGTAGAGTATGAGTGTAGTGAGTGTGTAAGTTAACCTTCACCGGACGAGCTACCCGAGGTGGTCCTAAGGCCAAAGAGTCACTATGGGGAACTCATCCTTTAAACCTTCACTTTTGATTTCAACCCTCTAGGTGATTAGGGGTCTACAATCAAGCTTGTGGGGTTTGCAGGGAGTTAAGAGGTGTTTGAATTTCTAAGTGGTAGGTTCCATTTCTAGTCCTCTAAGATTAGCCAAAGGAAATGCCTAAGGCTAGATCCTAAGTTCTAAAGAGAGAAACAAAAGACCTCATCAAAAATGAGGTCAACAGATTCCCACTCCATAGAACTCCCTAGATATCGCATCTACAATCGACAGAAGTTGGTTAGTTTCGAGGCGCAACCTCTATTGGCCATAAAGTGATGATGAAGAGAAGGATTATAAAGGAAAAGGCTTTGTGAATCGAGGTTTGGAGTGTTCGACTACAAGAGTTGAAGAGATAGTGAAGAAAAGACGTTGGGAAGTGTTATGCTACACTACCGCCACTGTGGTTGTTCCGGTCGTGAAAGAATTTTATGCAAATCTGCATGGCATCAACCAAGGTTGTGTTTTTATGCGAGGAAGGTATGTACCATTCACTCCTGCGAGGATAAATGATCTCTTCATGATAGAAAGTGTACCTATTTGTCATTATGCAAATTTTAATGCGACGAGCAATGATATGAACGAAATCTATCGTTATTTGACAGATGAGAATAAATAATGGGAAGTAAGGGATAATGGATATTTTAGTTTCTCTTCTTCATCCTTAAATCCAGTATCAAAGCAGTGGCATTACTTTATTTCGGCAAAATTAATTCCTACTATGAAGATAAGTAAGGTAACAAAGGAAAGTGCTATTCTGAATTTCTGCATACAAACTGAAAGGCCAGTGGATATTGGATCAATCATTACTAAATCTGTATTGGGATTGATTGTGCATGGATCTAAATATGGGCTTGGACACCCGTCCACCATATTTCTGTTATGTAGTCAATCACAAGTGCCATATGAGAGTTGGGAGAAAGTTCACTGATCTTTATGACTACAGAACCGTTGGTGATGAAGGAGACATGGATGTGCTTGCTGATCAGCCCACTGAGAGTTCTGTTAAGTGGTAGGAGTATTTTAACATCCCCCGCTCCGGTGTTATAAAGATTAGTCCGATTCCTACCTTACCGGGCACTATCGTTTGCAATTCTTTGTTCTTCTGTGCTGAGGATGCACCGTCGAAGTATAGTTCCCAACATCGATCATCAGGGTTTTCTAGGCTCATTATCTTCTCGTCAGGCAAATCGTTGTCTAGAGGCGAATTTGCCGGTAAAGGGTGTGCTGCAATGAAGTTTTCTAGGACTTGTCCCTTTACGGCGCGAAGAGAAACGAAAGTTATGTCGAATTGCAATAGTATCATCGACCACCTAGCAAGTCTGCCAGAAAGCGTCGGTCGGGTCATCAAGTATTGCAACAGATTAACTCTTGAAATAAGGTTAACCATATGAGAAAGTATGTAATGCCTGAGCTTTTGAGCGGCGAAGATCAGGGCCAAGCAGTGCTTCTCAATAGGAGGATACCTTATTTCCGTCGGAATTAGACGACAACTTAATTAGTAGAGAGCATTTTCTTTTCCCTCATCATTGACCTGGGCTAGCAGGGCTCCAAGGGAGTCATCTAAAGCCGCGGTATAAAGTATCAACGGTCTACCTGAGACTGAGGCTGCTAAGACAAGAGGTGTCATTAAGTATTGTTTGATGTCATCGAAGGCATGTTAACACTTGGAGTCCCAAGTAAACTTGGCATCCTTCTTAACCAAAGCAGAAAAAGGTCGACACCTTCATGACAAATTCGATATAAAGCGTCGAAGATATGCCAACTTTCCTTGAAAGGATCGTAGCTGTTTCAAGGTTTTAGGAGGTGGCATTTCTAAGATAGCTTTAATCTTTTCCGGATCGATTTCAATCCCGCGATGTCGGACAACAAATCCTAAGAATTTCCCGGAGGTGACGCCTAAGGCGCATTTTAAGGGATTCATCTTAAGGTTGTATTGTCTTAGTCGCTCGAAAACAATTCTCAAATCATACAGGTGATCTTCTTTCAGTTTGCTTTTTATGACCACATCATCCACGTAGCACTCAACTCGGTTGTGAATGAGATCATCAAAAATCTTCGTCATCGTTCTTTTGTATGTTACTTCTGCGTTCTTTGGTCCGAATGAAATTACTGTGTAGCAATACACTCCGATCGGCGTTCTGAATGCCGTGAGATTTTCGTCTTCTGGTGCCATCTTTATCTGGTTGTATCTTGATGATCCATCCATGAATGAAAATATTTCATGTGTTGAGGCAATGTCGATCATCAGTTCTGGGATTGGTAGTGGAAATTCGTCCTTTGGACATGCTTTATTTAAATCTGCGAAATCTACGCGAGTCTACGTTCGACCATTCCTTCTTTACGATCGGTACCACGTTGGCTAACCAAGTAGGGTATTGTTCTTCGCGAACAAATTTAGCGTCTATTAGCTTCTTAACTTCGGTTATTACTTGTTGTTCAATTTCTAGACGCATTCTTCTGGGAGCTTGTCTGACTGGAACAGAAGTAGGATCTACTCCAAACTTGTGAACTGCAAATTCTGGAGCTAATCCTGGCATTTCGTCGTAACTCCAAGCAAAACAGTCCTTGAATTCCATTAATAGCTTGATTATTTCCTCGGAATCTTCTTTATTGAGTAAGGAGCTAACAAAGGTTGGCCTAGGCTCTTCGCTAGTACCTAAGTTAACTTCCATTAACTCGTCTATTATAGATTTAATTTCTTCTTCAAATTCTGGTGGAGCATCTCTGATTGGTAGATCTTCGAGATCTTCTGAAGCTTCCAAGCAGTCTTCATTAGGTTCGCAAGTGACAACCAAGCAAAATGCCGTATCGTCAACTGATCCTACTGTGCCGAATCCGAGATCATATTTTGAATTAGGAGGCCGACCGGCATTATTCCATAATTTTTCAAAGTGTTGTGATTGACCTTTTGTCCATTGTAGAGGTAAGACACCACGTTGAATTAAATTTTGAACACAGGGAGAGTACCACTCAAAAGGTAGTTCCATTAATTCGGAAGAAGTACCATCTTCAAATTGTACATCTTTTTCATTATTGGAAGAAGAAGCACCATGGTAAAACTTGATTGGCTTAGTACCAGCACCATGCACTTCCTTGACCACCATACCCTCGATCTTATTAGAATGGATCGGGGTCAGGGTCATAATATGTACATGATGGTTAATCTTCTCGTACATTGATTTATATTCTTCATTCTTTTCATCTTCGAGAGAGATCTTGAACTGGAGTTTCTTTTGACTTATTGTCGCTGCTTCTTTCTTGATTTATTATTCTTCTTCGGAAGTGTTCTCCCAATCAACATCGATGACCGGTTACTTCTGTCCAACTGTTCCAACATTTCTTCCACGTCCTCGTCCCCGGCCTCGACCTCGGGTGCGAGTTCTGGAGAAATCTTCACCATCTCGCCGTAAGGGAGTGGTGAGTAACTGTTGGACTAGAACTTCAGGTTCTTCATCGTCTCAAATTTCTTTTGCTTCATTTGGTATGGTATTTCTG
This sequence comes from Papilionanthe hookeriana x Papilionanthe teres, assembly GCA_022702705.1. NCBI lineage: Eukaryota > Viridiplantae > Streptophyta > Magnoliopsida > Asparagales > Orchidaceae > Papilionanthe > Papilionanthe hookeriana x Papilionanthe teres. The sequence goes on from CM040435.1 coordinate 32,455,462, forward strand.
GAAAAGATTGTTTTCTTCGGGGCGCGTAGTAGGCCGCATCTTCATGAATTCTAATTTCGTGCACAGAGAACGGTTGTAAATCACCTTTGATACATTGTTCCCCTCCTTCGTAATACTTTATGCACTGGTGCAGAGACGACGACACCATCCGATTTCCATGGATCCATGGACGACCCAGTAGAGCGTTGAACGATGTCTCAGAATCGATTATGTGGAATTTTGCAGTTGTCTTTGCTAAATCACTAGTCTTCATTAGTAGTGTTATCGATCCAAGAGCTCTTTCTCCTTTTTGATTGAAGCCTCTTAATAGCATCTTGTCTGCTTCAAGCTCTCGAGCATCAATTTCCAAATATGCTAGCGTTCGAAGATTAATTATGTTGATTGATGCTCCCAGATCAACCAACACTCTGAAGAGCGTAAACTTTCTAATAGTGACTGAAATGTATAACGGTCGGTTGTGATCAGTTGTTCTCAGTAATAGATCATTGTTTCTTGAAAGTAACACCTCGCTGTTCTCTTAACGAGCAAACCTCATCGAAGGAATTACCGGTCATTTGGGCTAAAAAAATCTCTGGATCCAGTAGAGCCTTGATCAGAGCTTCTCTCATCTCCTTTGACAGGATCAAAGCGTCGTATATGCTTAGTTTGGTTGGTAGCTTCCTAAGATGGGCTAGCACGTTGTAGTCCACTTTATTACCATGTTCCTTGGTTTCTTCCCGAATGGCCAGTTCCTCTGCTGGGGTTGGCTCTTCTTGAGCAACCACCTGCTTTCCTTTATCCTTTGGACCCACTCTCGGGGGTAGAACTTTTCCACTTCTTAAATTTACTTCAGTTATTTCTTTTGAATTTGGTGTTGAATCTGCCGGTGTATCCTCTTGAATTGGAACCACTGGCTCTTCTGAAGTTACTTTGGTGTCCGAGGGTTCTAATTCTATCGTGATCGGAGCTCCTTGAAATTCATAAATGGACTCGTTTCTTGTCGAGCTTTCGTAGTCTCCTTTGTGAACATCTTCTTCGTCTTGGTCGTCAAGGTTGTGTATGATTTGAGAATCATTATTTATATTGGAATCAAGATCAGGATTAAGCCGGTTGTCGTTAGTTACATAATCGTTAGAAACAGTCAAAACGTAGCCAACGCCATAACCCTTATCATTATAAGATCCCGCCGGAGCGAGCAGATAATCATACAGAGTCAGGAGTTCGAGGGATTTCTCCCCCGAATCGGAAACAACCATCCTAGGATAAGCAGCCCCTAGTCTACCCTTCGGAGCCTCAGTCTTCTTTTCTTCCACGATCTTCTCCTCCTTCTGGTGCGGTTCTTCAATCGCAAGTGATAGTGCCGACTCGACAGGTTGCAAACTCTGAGTTGAAGCACGTACCAAAGCGGCCTGGATGTGATCTAAAATTTTCTCCGATGATCTTGTCTAGACAGTACTCCATCCATCATCAGTCGTGTACGGGTTTATCAGAACAATGGGATCCGTTGAAATGACATTGACGGAACCTCCTTTCTGGGGTTCCTTCATGTATTCCTTTGGGATCGTTATGTTCAATTTCCGGAGATTGTCATCAAGCGAACTCTTGAAAGTGATGCAATCCTCTATCTTGTGTCCGAGCATCTGATGGTAAGGGCAATAATTAAGATGATCTTTCTTATTGACTTCCTCTGGCTTCTTGGGCTCTAGCAGCTGAAAATTTGGTGTCTTCATTAAGTTGCGGAACATCTTTGCTACTGCTTCAGTTTTGAATGGATATTCTCTATTTAGAAGTTCTCTTAAAGTACGTGACGAACGAGGCGGTTGTTCATAATGCTGACACGACTGATAGCTCAGACGAGGTTGCTGATAACCCTGCTGAGGTTGCTGATAGCCCTGTTGAGGTTGTTGATAAGTCCGTTGCGGTGGTTGATAACTAGAATGTGGCCGCTCTGACTGTATCTGAACCGGCTGCTTGCCCTTATCTACTGCCGTGACGATTCCAGATTTCTTATCGAATGTTTTCACGGGCTTCTGCTTATCGTTCTTGTCCACGAAACTTAACTGTTTTGCCTCATCTTGCAAGCTCCCGGCCTTGCTAAGCAACTTCTCGAAAGTCTTGATTGTAAATCCTTTAAGGAGGAGTGCTATCAGGCCATGGATACTTTTAAGTAGGATGTCGACCGCATGTTGCTCTTGAAGCTGTGGTTCACACTTCATGCTTAAGTTTCTCCATCGGAGTATGTAATCCACTAAAGTCTCGTTCGGCTTTTGTTGCTCCACCACTAGATTACCGATAGTGATGTGGTGCTGAGCCCCGGCAAATCTTTTAACGAAGAGATTCTCCAGTTCTGAAAAGGTCTTTACTGAACCATTCGACAATTCTGCATACCAGTCAAAGGCAATCCCTGACATACAGCTAACGAACTGGTGGAAGAGTAAAGCGTCGCTCCCACCGGCATTGCAGCAGCTAGCACAAAAATGTGCGACATGCTGCTGAGGGTTTCCTGTTCCATCAAAAGTCTTAAACAGAGGTGGTATGAAGTCTTTCAGGTATTGGACTGCATCAAACTCTTCGGGGTAAGGTTTACCCGTCTGAATAGATGCTCCACTCTTGGATTGTGCTAAAGCTTCTCGCACCTGCTGTTCTACCATGTTTTTAATATCCTTTTATGGAATCATGCTCTGTGTAGAATCCTTCTTTGGTGGTTCATCTCCGTTGACGGATGTGATCTCCTTTCCTCCATCCGCAATATGGATAATTTCTTGGGGTGTCTCTTTCTGAGGCTGGGTCTGACTCTGGAGAGTGGCTAAGGCAGCAACCATCTCTTCCATCCTCTTTGCCATCTGAGAAATTGTATCATCTCTTTCCCGAAGTTGTGCTCTCAACACTTCCGGTTCATCTCTTTCCGCAGCTGTCAGAGCACCTTGCGAAGCTGACGATGCTCTTGTCTCAACCATGTTGATCTCAGCATACTCTTCATTCATAAATTCTGATGAGTCAACTTCATCTCCTAATTCTTCTTCTCTTTCTTTTGCTAACCATCGGATGTCGGTCCTTAACTTGTCCATGGCATCCTCTAGTGGCCTTTTCCGCACGGTCTCGCAGTTGTCTCGTGACGGTTGTTGAACTTCCTTCCCGGGAGTCCCCTTTATTGCAGTAGCACTCTCTTCTGATTCAAGTCTCCTGAAGAGACTTTTCTTCTCAGGACATTGTTTTGGTCTTAGCTCTCCAGTAGTAGGTTGCCATACCATCCTTCTTGCAGCCGGAAGCCTAGGACGAGATGATCTGTCGGCTATATGCTGGAAGGTGGTATCCTCCCTAATTTGTAGACCCGATACAACAACGGGTGAACCGGCTTTTATCTTCTTATTTGGTTTCTTCGTGGCGGCAACGAATGGCTCTATTAGCGGTCCGAGGCGGGATTTAGCTGGCACCCGTCCTATCCTTCTTAAGATTTCTGACACAGGGCATCTTTCTTTCTTTGCCAATCTTTCTATAACAGCTTGCAGTCGAGCCAATGACATAGTCTTATCCTTTTTCCACTTGTAATTGTTGTAGTACGCAGGTGGGGGTAATGCAGCGGCGATCCTACAGACATTCTCTTCATCTGATGCGGCTGAGAGAGGGTGAAACCTGCTCCCTTCCAACAGAGGTATATACTCAGGCAGTTCTGCTCTTTTTTCAGGAATTTGTTCTAGAAAAGCAACTTCAGCAGCTCTGGCTTTCTCGATCTTAGAGATCTTTCTGCTTCTATTTCTCCTCTGAGTCCGAGTTAGGGGTGCAACTCTTGAACTGAACCCAATCTCAAAAACAGATGGTATTGTAGCAAAATCTGTACCCTCCACGATGACAGGCTCATCACAGACTTGGATTTCCTTCCCCTTTAGTTTGGCAGAAGTCGGGGTAGGTGCAGAGATGACTAGATTGGTGGGGGTAGAGACAACAGTCCTCCTACAAACAGTAGTACTTCTTTCAGCTGGAACCCTTTGCAGGGGAGGAAATTCTTGAGTCGATTTCAGGATGAACTCAATCATGGGCTCTTCAGTTTCTAACACTTTGTCCATTAGTGTGAAGAGAGTGACATCAGCAAACTTGATATCTATGTTGCCGAATCCTTGTCCAAAACGGATGATTCCATTGTTGGGCAGCTCATCCTTGCAAACGACAAAGTCCATTCCATTGGTGAAGGAGAAGATTAACTTTGGGGCAGTCATTTTCTGTAGGGTAGATTCCGAATGTCAGTCCCGAATTATGCTTCTTTCCGTCGTAAAGTTTAGGACGAAAAAGAAAGAGTCCGAACACATTTTTGTTTATCTTAGTGTATTGGTGATTTTTAAAAGAGATTGTTTATTAGAAGGTTGTTTATTAGCGGCTTCGTTTGTTAGAAACAAAACGATTAAAGGAAAAAGGTTATAGAAAAGGTAAAGGGCCCGAATTAGAATGGGAAAGGAAGAGAAAGTCTTATGCAAGATTTCTCGACTCAAAGGACCACTCCTAAACTAACACCTATTGGGGGTCCACCCCACCTCAGAAATGAGGTAAAAGTATCTCGGAACCTCTCTGTTTAGGGGTGTCTAAACAGTGGCTCCTAAATCCGAGAGGAGTTGGCTATACTCGCTCAAGACATCAATGAACGGGGTATTCCAATGGAAGAATGGTAGTTTTGGTCCACTAGGGATATGGACACACTACCGATTTATGAAAGCAAAACCATCTAATAAAAAATGGAGAGAGGAACTAATCCCCAGCGGAGTCGCCAGAAGTTGTCGGCATATTTTTAGGTTATGTGTGTTGTATTTTGAAAAGGGGTCGCCTACAGAAGTTGTCGACGAATTTTAAATTTTAAGTTTAATTTAAATATATATATATATATAGTTTTAAAAGATAGCATTTGATTTTGAAAGTAATTTTAAGTTTAAAAGATTTAAGATATGAAATCAAACCGATCTCACATCCCAAATAGTTTAATAAACGAGCACCGCACCACAAACCGTATATTTATCCTGAGGAATAGACACACTGCTTGATGATGGGCTCGATTAAATAAATTAAAAGATTTGTGACATCCGTTTGGTCTGCGAACCAATTTTATAAGCTGACAAGTTCCCTCGCTTAATATAAAGGAATTAAGCGGTGGTTTATATTACTCGGGTTCTTAAAGTTCCTTATAAGGGCAAGCCCCTATAGTTAATTACATCTTAAATGACGGGAATCATTTAAGAAAACTATCGATAATGATTAGTGGTTTTGCTCTCAAGAATTTCAAAGTTTAAGGTTTTATAAAGATTGAATTTTGGAATTTCAATAGGGATTAGGTCGAATTTGGAACAATTTATTTTAAGAGTCCAAAGGAAGAGAAGTAGGAGAAATTGAGGATCCAAGAATAATCTTGGCAACTTCCCACACTATCCTATTGTTTGGCTTAGATTTGGGAATTTACTTAATGTTTCAATCCTGCCAATTTTAATTAATTAGGACTTATATCTGTATGATATGATCACACAAATAGCCTCGAAGATGTGAGGGTTTATGTCGTACCAAACAACTACCTAGGAATCCTAAGACCGGTTAGGGCTTAATTTGCATAATATGATTATACAAATGCCTAAAGAAAAGTTGAGGATTTATGTTGCACTAAGAAAACTACCTCGAAATCCTATGGCTTTGTTGTTTAATTCTAAGAAATGTTTTGCTGAAGTAGACACAAGTTTTGCTGACGAAGATGGTCGTGCTGCCCACTATGCTCCAAGCTCCTTATTGTTGCAGAGGTTTAGTTTTAGAAGTCATAAATCAGGAGATGAGAGAAGTGTTTCGGTTTAGAGAAAATCTCAAAATCCAAGTATTTTTTAATATTTTAATTAAACAAATCTTAAAGTTGGTTAAAATGAACCGATTAAGATCCCACGGTTCCGTCATCCCGACACCGTTATTTTCATTGAATTCACTTAGTCCAGATGAATTTGCTAAACTCAACTGAATGACTTCCACACTTTCATTTAGACCGTGGGAAATTCCGTTTGCAACACGTGGGTTACATCATCCGAGGTATTCCCGATCATTCAACGAGACGTTTTAATTTAGTTGTGATTGTAGTTTTGTTGTTCTGTTTGTGATTAAATTTTGAGTTGTTTTATATTTTGAAATGTTGTGGCGGTGAATTTTATCTTGCAAGGACTTTTAATTTAGTTTTGGTTTCAGTTTAGGGATTATCCTAAAGGTTTTGGTTTTCATGCAACATTCTTGTTTATCATGCAAGAAAAGTAAAGCGCGATGCATGTAAGTAAATTGCAATAAAGTAAATTGCAATAAAATAAAAGCATACCTGGAGGGTCTTCCCGTCATCCCAAGCTGCACTTAAAACACATGTTAAGGCATTTAAATATTTCAACAGATACCTAGGTAAAGCTAAGGGAAGCGTTTTGGTTGTCTACCAAATTCCTAATCCTATAACTAGTCATCTCCTATGACGTCTAGCTTCTTGGTTTGGTTTAAGGATGATTTTCTTCATCAAAGAATAATTAAATTCAACTGTTCTTCTAAAACATCCCGTCATATTGAGGAAGTGCTTAGGACGAGTCCTAAACGTCTTTTCAATACTTTTGGGATTATTTTGAGTCCAAATGAATTTTTATTGTACGCATGAATTGATCATCCAAGGATTTGTATTTTTGTTTTGTTTCTTGCTCAGTGAACTTAGGCGTTTGATTACTTGATGAATGAAGTGACATCTCACTTAATACTCTATTTAAGAGTTATAACAATTAAAGCCTTTATAGGCAAGTTGGTTTGTCGAGAATTTTAATCATTCTTAATTTAAGGTTCGAGTTAATGGTTTAAAGTGTTTTAATTTTAATTATGAGGTTTCAATTAATAATTTTAAGTTTGGAATAGTGTTCAAATTATTTTAGATTTAATTCTTAATCATTTCATTTAGGTTTGTTGTTAAATGATTTTAATTTAATTTAATTCAATTTGATTTTAATTTAATTTAATTTTATTTAATTTTAATTTGATTTTAAATTTAATTTAATTTTAATTTTAGTTTTTATTTCAATTTAATTTTAATTTAATTTATTTTTATTTAATTTAATTTTTAATTTTAATTTAATTTTAATTTTAATTTAATTTTAATTTAATTTTAATTAAATTTAATTTTAATTTAATTGGATTTAATTTGATTTAAATTTTAATTTAAATTTAAATTTTAATTGTTAGTTTTAGTTTAACTTTAATTTTAATTTGATTTTAATTTAATTTGTTTTAATTTTAGTTTTAATTATTAATTTAGATTATTATCTTAATTTTTTTTTAATTACTAATTATATTGTTAAAGTGACTCATTTAGGGATTTTTAAATTAAAGAATTAATGTCCTCTTAATAATATCCCTATTTTAATGATCCAAATTTAAATGTATTCTTTCCAAAACTTAAATTATTTAATTAATTAAAGTTTTATTTTTGATATTTTCAAAGTGTTTATTATTGGGTTCCTACCGATTAATTTCCCAAAGTTTCAATCATCCAAGAAAGGCAAAATCAAATATTTTACCCTCCATTTTTAATTAAACCTAAAATTTTAATAAAAGGGGTTTAATCCTTTAATTACCTTTATGCCCTTTTAGGCTTATTAATTTCATAACTCACTAAATTGAGCTCAAATAAATTTGAAATTTTTATGTCACCTCAATCACATGTCAATTAAGACATTAGAGGAGAAAATGTGATTTTTCTGAATTTAATTTATTTATATAATTATTTTTAGTAGAAAATAAGGGTTTTCAAAGAAAATTCAACAACATGACCAAGGAAAGGTTTCTATCCTTAAGAAAATTATGGGATGTTTCTAATGACTAAAGAACCACTTGGACCAATTTTGGTGATTTTTTGAATTATATTTTGTTTATTATAATTATTTTTGAGTTTTAGAGTATTAATTAATTATAAAATAAAATAAAAGTTAAAAATGGATTTTATATTTTTCTTTAAACTCTCTGACCTCAAGGAGTCCAGAGAAATAAATTTTATATATTTATGATTTTTCTTTGATCTATTAGAATTAATTTAGTGGGGAAGGCTATAAAATACATTTTTTAATTTAAAAATTGCATTAAGCCTTTAAAATTTAATATCTCATCCTAGAGACTTGGAAAAAGTATTTGGTTTGATCCTAAATGATTAGGAGTCAAAATGTGATATTTTCATGATTTTTAATTTTTTTGTGATTTTATTATTTTTTAATTATTAGAATATTAAAATATGGTGGAAAATCAACTTTTTTAGAAAATTCCAATTTTAATTTTCCTGAACTCCCATAATATCAGAGAAGCTCCAAAACCATTTTTGTAAATTTTTGAAATGTATTTTTGGAGTTATGAATTTTTAAAGTTTAATTTTGATTATGTGGCTTAATTAATCCATTTAGTGGGATTAAACATTTCCAATTGACTTCAAATTTTTATGTGAGGTCTCTATGATCCTAAAGATTAGTGGAGAATTGTTTTCAAGTCAATTTGATGTATGGTTAACCCTAAATAAATCAAATTCAATTTTAGGGGTTTAGGCCAATTAAGGTTATTATGAATGAATTAATCCAAAATATATTTTTCATAGGGTTCTCTGGTCCTAAGGAACATCACCAAATTTTTATAGAATTTATTTCACAACATGCTAATTATTGGAATTAAAATACCTAAAACAGTGACATGAACTTGAAAATTCAATAACTTTTCACAGAGATGGCCTCTGACCTTGAAATATTCAAGGAATATTCCCAAGATCAGAGGCTTCAAAATTCCTATGGTCTCATGCTATGGTGAATTGTCTATGCAATGAAGAATCAAAATATTGAAAACAGTAAATAAATTATTAAAAAGAAAATACTCATCCAATTAACTTGATTTCTTTTCCATATTATTCTCCTCTGTTCACTGAGCAAGAGGGTATTTTTATTTTATTTTTGTAATTTTTCTATGCAAAGATATGAATTTTTGAAGTTCTGGGCATTTAAATAATTCAAAAATAACCTATTTATCTACTTATCCACGCGGCGCCAGCGCAACATCGGCAGCTCCAAAAGTCCACTCGGCGCATTCCTATTAGATGCTGCCATCCAACTCAGGGCTCCGGGGGCCCGCGGTTCACATATCATTCCCTGGTCTGGCGCAATCTGAACTGTCCGCTCGATACACGAGCGATCCAACGGCTCCCGGTCATCTTGTACAACTGGTGTGCACCCGTGACCGTCAACACTAAAACCCTAAGATCTCACTCGATTCTCAATGGATTTTCGTGTTCTTATGCTCTATGGATTCATCTTAAAGTGACGAACACATCCATACAATTTATAGGCTTTGAAATTAACTTAAACAAAATGGAGAATCACTGGAAGCTCGGGAGGAAGAGTGAGTTCATACCTTTGCTCAGAGAAGTGAAGCTTCGATCTGAGAGTTGTGTCACCTTCAATTGGTTCCAGGCAAGCTCCAGATAAAGTCTCTGGCTCTGGGGAATTGTATAGGTATGAAAGTGACCAAACCCGATCACAAAGCTTGGAGGCTAGAAGTGATGGCTGGCCTGGTGAGGGGGCTTTTGCTAGGGAACTTCTCCTCTTGGTCTGGTGAAGGTGTATGACTAATCAATTTGGAGATTGGCTCACTGTGGTGAAGTGTCCTATTTTTTGGGTGGATTTTCAACTCAGAAATTGAGCTCTATCAATGGGGATTAGGGCAAAGGAACACTGGGGATCAACTGCTCTGGGTTAGGAGAAGGTCCTGGAGCAATTTTGGCAGAGTTTCCTTAAGGTCTGGTTCATCTCTCTTGTTTGGCCGAGAGGTGAGTGGGTTTAAATAGAGGTGGCTGGAGGGCTTCCCAGGGGGGTTTGAAGTCTTGGATCAGCTGCTTAGGGCAAGGGAAGAACAGCCATGGTGTTCAATTGGGCTGGGACAACTCAGCAAGGAGAAATTAAAAAAATTGGCTCACAAGGGTGCTCTCGGCCTGGTGGTTTTTGGCGGCTGTGGTAGCTGGCTGGCCAGGGTCAGGTCACCCTCAAGGTCAGGAGGACCAGTGCTGGAGGTTTGTGCCAGCAATTGTCCAATGCCAAGTGTAAAGGGTTGGATTTAAGTGGTAAAGGGAGAAGAGTGATTTTGGGTTCACATGTGTCAACCCATGTATTTGGGCTTGGTTCACCTCCCCATGGTCTGATTTTGGGCCAAGGGGATCGGTTGGGTCAGCTGCCATGGAGTGGTGAAGTCCCCATCAAAATAGTTTAAGTTAATTTTGGGTTATGGTTTTGCATTAAAGAGGTTAAAATGGCTTAAGGAAGGCTTAGGAAAGGACTCCCTCTTCTTGCCATTAATGGCTTGGTGATAAGTCAAACCCTCCATGGCTTCATGTGGCTTGTCCATGGCTTGCATGTGGCTCCATTTGGCTCATCCTTGGCTTAGGAAAAGTGGATTCATTTATATGAAAAAGGAATTTGGAGATTTTGGCAATTTAGTGAAAAATTTAGATGGTGCTTGATTTAGGTTGATTTGATGATTGATTTAGGACTTAGGAATTGATTCCAATTAAAGGGATGATGAGAAGGAATTGTCATGTGGGCTTTGGAGTGGGTTTAGGCTTTTGGATTTCACTTTGGATGGGCTTTCAAGATGGTTTAGGGAAGTGGGCTTTTAGATTTTAGGATGGGCTTTTGGATGAAAATTTTGTGAAGGACCATGTTAAATAAATGTTGCAATTGGTTTAGGGATGTTTCATGAGTGGTTAGGGACAAGTGTGAAGTGATTTTGAATTGAATTAGGTTTAATGTGGGTTCTTTATTTAAAGGGGCCAATGTGGGCCAAATTGGGCTAACTTGGGTTAAGGTTGGGATAAATTTGGATTTGATGTAAAATTAATGTTGAGAAATGTTTGTAGGAGTGTTACAAAGAGTTTTCAACTTTGGTTGGGTTTTGATTTTGGGATTTGGGCCCATTTGGGTTAGGTTTGGGCTTAGGTCAATTTAAGGGATTTTGGTTTTGGGTTAGGTTTGGGTGGAGTTTAGGTTCAATTTTTGGGCAAATCAAGTTAGTGTTTTGTTTATGGGGGTGTTAGGATGGCTTTAGAAAAGATTTGGGGCCAATTGGAGTTGAATTGGATGGGTTTGAGCTAGGTTTAGGTCATGGGCCAAAATTGGGCCTTAGGCTTCAAATTGAAATTGGGCTCAAATTCCAATCAAATTGGACTTGTATTTGGTCTACATTGATGTTGGGGGTATTGAATTGAAGTTTAGAATTGAATTGGACCAGAATTGAGGTCAATTGGGGTGGTTTGGTTTGACATTGGGTTCACTTGGGTTAAAAATGGGTCAAATTGGGGGTTTTGGTAAAAGTGGGGTAAATTTGCAAAATTGGCCCATGGTGTAGTTGAACAAAATGAAATTGGGAATATTTGAGATTTTTTGGAATTTTTTGGGAATTTTCTGAATTTTTGGATTTCTTGGGGTAAAAGGGCATTTTGGGTATTTGGAGGGTATTTGGGGCACTTTTGGAATTTTTGGTATTTTTAGCTATGGATGATCAATTTGAGTGGGGGAAAATGTTTAGGACTGATTTTGAGAAATTTTGGGTAATTTAGGTAATTTTGCAAATTTTGGGTAGGTCTAAGGGCATTTGGTAGGTTTGGTGGGTCCTGAGCCCTGGGGGTCAAAAATTGAAATTTTGGAGAAAAGAAGATTGATCAAATTTGAGTGAAATGGAATCACTTTGTTTGAGCCATGAAGCCATGTTAAGCTCATATAAGCCATGAGAGGACTCATTTGAGGCATTCACTATGTTGTTCCTAACCCTCTTAGCCAGGGGCTTAGGGGTTAAGGACCATCCATATGAATTACCTACATGAGTCAGGAAGTTAAGTTAGGTGAGAGTGTGGTTTTAGGACTTGGAATGTGTGTGATAGTGTAGTGTATGTGCAAGTCAACCCTCACCATACCAGGCCATGCAGGGTATTCCTAAGGCCAAAAAGTCCTATAGGGAACTCATCCTTTAAACCTCCACATTTGATCTCAACCCTCTAGGTGATTAGGGGTCTACAATCAAGCTTGTGAGGTTTGCAGGGAGTTAAGAAGTATTTTGAATTTCTAAAGGGTGGGTTCCATTTCTAGTCCTCTAAGATTAGTCAAAGGAAAAGCCTAAGGCTAGATCCTAAACACTAAGGAGTGAGAAAAGAAGAGACCTCATTAAAAATGAGGTCAACAAATTTCTCAAAATTAACTGTAGAAGAAGAAGCACTTGGATGGACCATAACTGATATTAAAGGAATCAGTCCTTCAATTTGTATGCACTAGATCCTTATGGAAAATATCTGCAAACCTCGGGCTGATCCTTAAAGAAGATTAAATCATATTATGAAAGAAGTTGTCAAGAAGGAAATCATAAAGTGTTTAGATGCTGGAATTATCTACCTTATTTCAGATAGAGCATGGGTTAGTCCTATTCACTATGCTCCTATATAAGGATGAGTTACAGTTACTATTAATAAGCATAATGAGTTTAGACTAACAATACAAGTTACAGGATGGCGAATATGCATTGATTATAAAAAATTAAATCTTGCAACCGAAAATGATCATTTTTCACTACCCTTTCAAGATTAAATGTTGGATAGACAATCTAGGCATAAATACTTTTGTTTTCTAGATGGATATACTGGTTATCACCAAATACAAATTGCTCATAAGGATTAAAAGAAAATAATTTTTACTGGTCCTTCTGGTACATTTTCTTTCAGAAGAATGTCCTTCGGTTTATGTAATGCCCTTGCTACATTTCAAAGATGTATGATGGCAATTTTATGTGATTTAATTGAAAAAGGAATTGAAGTGTTTATGGATGATAATTCAGTGTTTGGAATTTCATTTAAATTATGTTTAGAACACTTATCTAATTTTCTTAAACATTGTGTAGAAATAAATTTAGTCCTTAATTGGGAAAAACACCAATTTATGGTTGTAGGAGGAATTGTTTTGAGATATCATATATTAGAAAAAGACATGGAAGTAGACCCTGCAAAAATTCAAGTAATCGCTAATTTACTTTTCCCAACAAATGTAAGGGAGATTAGGAGTTTTTTAGGACATGTTGGACTCTACAGGTGTTATATTGAAGAATTTTCAAAAATTGCTAAGCCCCTATGCCATTTATTAAAAAAAAATGCAATTTTTAATTTTAATGAAGAATGCCTAAAAGATTTTGAACTATTAAAAGTGAAATTAATCCCTGCACAAGTTATTATTTCACCAGATTGGGGAAAACCTTTTAAATTAATGTGTGATGCAAGAGATTATGCTATTGGAGCTCCTTTAGGACAAAACATGATAAGATTATTAAGGAGATCTACTATGCTAGTGAACTCTTAATGGAGCTCAAATTAATTATACCACAACTAAGAAATTGTTTTTAACTATATTATATTCTTTTGATAAATTCAAATCATATTAAATTGAAACAAAATGTGTAGTGCTTACTGACCATTCAGTTATTAAATATTTAATGAAAAAGAATGATGCAAAACTAAGATTGATAAGATAGATTCTTCTTTTACAAGAATTTGACTTTAAGATAGTAGATAGGAAGGGTGCTGATAATCAGGCTTAAAAACAAAAAAAATTTCTCTATTATGATGAGGAAATTAATGAATATTTTCCTGATGAAAAATTTTCCACTATCAATGAGTGGTGTGTTCCATGTTATGCCGACATTGTAAATTTTATTGTTAGTGGCATTATACCCTATGGTTTGACATACCAACAGAGGAATAAATTTTTATCTTAAGCTAAGACTTATTTTGGGACGACCTATTTCTATATAAACAAGGAAATGATCTAATTATTAGAAGAAACTTATGATGTCATGATTCTGATTTTGTGGGACATTTTGGTGTTGATAAACTGCATATAAAATTCTGCAATCTTAATTTTATTGCCCTACAATTTTTTAGGATGTTAATGCTTATATTAAAAATTTTGTTCGATGTCAGCGTGTAGGCAATATTACTAGAAGAACTGAGATTCCCCTCAATTATATGTTGGAAGTTGAAATGTTTGACGTTTGAGAATTAGATTTCATGGGACCATTTATACCATCTTTCAAAAATTTATATATATTGTTAGCAGTAGACTATGTATCTAAATGAATAGAAGTTGTTGCTTTACCTCGTTGTGATACTTGAAGTTTTGCAAAATTTTTAAGAAATAATATATTTTGTAGATTTGGAATGCCAAGACTAATCATAACTGATGAGGGAAGTTATTTTAGAAATGCAATTATGGAGAAATTAGTAGAGATATATCATATGTACCATAAAATTGTTATTGCTTATCTTCCTCAAACAAGTGGTTTGGTTGATTATCCAATCATGAAATTAAAAGAATATTGGAAAAATCTATTAATCTAAACAAAAAAGGATTGGTCATCAAACTAGATTTTATATTGTGGGCCTATTGGATTGCATATAAAACTCCTATAGGAAATTCCCCAAATAGGCTAATTTTTGGGTAAGCTTGTCATTTACCAGTTGAACTTGAGCATAAGGCATATTGAGCTAATAAAGAGTTCAATTATAATTTGAAGGATGCTCTTGAGAAAAGATTATTACAATTAAATGAGCTTGAAGAGATAAGGAATGAATCGTATGAAAGTGTTAAGTTATATAAAGAAAAGATGAAGATTTGGCATGATCGTAGGATTTTGACTAAAAATATTGAGCCAGGACAACAATTTTTTCTATATAATATCAGATTAAGATTATTTGATGGAAAACTTAAGTCGGGGTGGATTGTGCCATTTATTGTAATAAAAGTTTGTCTCTATGGAGCTGTGGATATTGAAGATCCTAAAATTGAGAAAATATTCAAAGTGAATGGTCAAAGAATAAAACCATATTTCTCAGTGGATCAAATTAAACTTGATGAAAATATGATGTTGGGTCACCCAGAATAAGCATAGGGTATGTCAACTGATGACGTAAAACTAAGCGCTTTGTGAGAGGCAACCCATAGTTATCGGTGTACTTTATTTTGAGTTTATTTTATGTGCTTTGTTGTTGGTTTGAAGTAAGAATTATGTGGTAGAAATTTGATTATACTATGTTAGTAGAGATTAATGAGACCTTAATTGATAACTTGGATGAGTTAAAATGATTATTTGGACGTTTAGCAGACCTGTACTAAAATGAGCACTGGAGGCTAAGCGACAGCAGTTGGCGCTTAGTCACCGGAGTTATGAAAAACATGAAAAATGAGGTTCTTGAAACCCTAATCGTGGGGAAGTTGTATGGAACGTTATTTGATGGTTTGTGAACGTGGGAGGACGATTTTAGAGAATCTAAAATCTATAAATAGGAACTAGATGAAGAGATATTCACCCCATTCCAAATTTTCATCCTAAAAGCCTAAAAAAAGAGTTTAAGTTACAAAAATGTCTTCTTGAGAGAGTGAGATTAAGAATAAAGAGGATTTAAAAAAGAAGAAATTCATTTGTGAGACTGTGCAGAAGTTATATAATGGATTTCTAGCTGTTAGTATCCATGAAATAGCAGAGAAGATTGCAAAGATCGAGGTAGATGTGGCTTCAACCAAAGCAAAGGTAAATGAAACTAACACACATATTGCACATATCGGATGGCAATTAAAGTTTTAGTTTATTTATACTAGTTATGTTGAAGAGGCAGATAAAGCGATGTTTTTGAAGAACAAGTGAATAGAAGAAGAGTTTGTAAGAGTTTTCAACCATCGCTCTTTTTATCAAATTTATATAACAAATGGTTCAAAAGGAACTAATGGAGGTTCTGGATATGTTCCACTTAATGGAGAATGGAATTAGGTTCTTAAGTCGTATTAAGTTGTTAGTTAGACATGTTTAGTTGTTAGTGTTTTGTGTTTTATGTATTGTTTTTGTTAAAAGTTTGTTGTGTCTTAAGTGTTTATTTTTATTTTGTTTAATGTACTAAAGTGTGAGTAAAGATGTGATCTTATCCAAGAATCTTGGATTAAAGATTTATAGTTTGTACTTTTTTTGTTCTTTGGTAATGAAGTGTATGTTTGTGTGAAATTTGTGTTAAATATATTTTTGTTTTAATGTCTGCTTCTGGAGATAAGAAGAATACAAGGAGAAGATATACTTATTAAGACCATTTAGGGTTGATCAAATGAGCTTATATCTGCATTTACCAAAACATCCAAATTAGTGAATTCGTGGGGAAGAGCCCACACCTGGCGCTTACGCGCCAGAGCTTCGCGGCTAAGCACTGAACTTTCGTGCTTAGGTGCCAGTTCGTGAAAACTGGTTTGTATGTGTTAATAACCCAAAAATAGCTATTTTTTCTCCCCGTCATCTTCTTCATTCAGAGTTCGAGGCCGAGAGAGTTAAAGCATCACCAAATTTGTGATTTTTAAGCCGTTTCAAGCCAAATTTGCTAGATTTGATATTCTTAAGGTAAGAGCACTACTCCTTTCTAAAATTTTTTGATTTTCACCATGTATTTAAAGAACATTATGAATAAATCTGAGATTTACTATTCATTGTGAAAATTTGAGAAAAAGCTTTAGAAATTACTTAGATTTGGTAGTTTTAGCCTTTAGAAGTTGAGTTTAGTGATTTTAGCTTAATTTTAGAATTTATGATAATTTTTATGCAAATTTTAGAAATAACACCAAAAAATAAAAAGGAGCTAGGGGATAACCACTTTTGATTCAAACAATTTTGTGAGTTCGAAGGCTCGATATCGTTACGTGCAAGCACTACAGTCATGTAAATTGATTCGAGAGCGAGGTTTTGACAAGCCCGGTGGTGAGATAGATGATATGATCATTAGAAGACTTTGGGACAAATTTTATTCTTTCTCAGTCATAGCTATTATTTCTATTGTGCGAGAGTTTTATGCAAACCTCCCTGAGGCATAAGAAAATTACGTGTTGGTTTGAAGGCAGTTAGTTTATTTTACTTCTGAGGTATATAATGAGTTTTTCCTACTGCCCCCTACTATATGCTTTTATTATAATTATAATCCTACATAGGAGGAATTGGATAAAATTATATCTACTTTAACTAATGGAAGAGGACTGTGTAAAATAACAAATGAAAGAAGATTTAACTTCCCTGCCGCAATGTTGAATGCCACTTCTAAAGCATGGCATTACTTTATATCATCCAAACTGATTCCCACCAATCATCTGAGTGAAGTCACAAGGGAAAGAGCCACATTAAATTATTATATTCAGCAGGGGAAGGTAATTGATATAGGAAAGATTATTTATGAGTGTATTTAGGGTTCTGCCATAGCTGCTACTACTACAGGTATGAGATTTGCTTTCCTTTTTCATTCATTATGTTAGCAGGCTGGTGTGAGAACAGGTAACTGAGAAAAGGTTCTTCAGCCTCTTAAGCCCGTTACTAGTATGAATGTGAAGACATACGCTGAGCATTCTATTTTTGGCTGGAGAGGAGGATTCTCTAGAGCTTCAGGTGCTTCTACTTCTGTTGCTTCCACATCTCGTACTTAAACTGCTCATGCATCATTAGGTTAGTTTATAGATTCACAAACAAAACTTTTGAATAGAATTAAAGATAATATTACTCATACTACAGATCAAGTACATAATATTGAAGGAAAGATAGATCATATACGAGATTATCTGCAGAAACATAGTGAGTATGAGGAAAATTATCACAGTTGTATGGATAGACTGATAAAAGGAGATTATAGTGTTTTGTTACCTCCACATCCACACTATACCTCATATAAGCATACACATGCTTGGAATGAAGGAGATAATGATGAGAATGATGATGAGGATTAGGATTGATCTCATGTGTAGACTTTTATGTTATTTTGTATGAGTTGTGAACTTTTTATTTGTGGTTGTTATATAGACTTTTCTTTGTATTTGTGATTAAACAAACTGATGTACTGGTTGGTGAACAACTTTAGGTTTTTTTAATGTTATTTGTGGATGTTGTTTGTTTGTGTTATGCGATGAAAGAGTTTACTGTTTTTGTGGTAGTAAATGTGTTAGCAAATTCATATTATATTTTGTATGATAGTGTAGAACTTATTTAGAAACTATTATGAAGGTTAAGAATACTATTAAAATCCACTATTTAATTTCATATTTAACTTTTCAATTTACTACCATATATTTTAGTTGTGGATTTTTGTTTAAGTATGTGTGAATTTGCTTTTGTTACCTCCACTACTTTAGAAGTCTTTTGAAATTCTTTTATATAAAATATAAAGTTAAAATTTGATCGAGTTGTTTTTACTCCTATTTTTAATTATTATACTTGCATATTTAGAATATAAAAATTTCTGCGAGCATGATTCTTATATTTTTAAAATCCTACCTAGGTATTTTTTTACTATGCCTAAATGTTTTATCATAACAAAAACTTTAAAGTTTGGGCGGAATTGAAAAATAATTTTCAAAAACTTAAATTTATTTGTTCTCAAATCTGATAAAAATAAATTTGATTTTGATTGAAAAATAATTATGTGTATGAAGTTATATTAGGGAAGTAAAATTTTGAATACATAAATGAGTAAGAGAATTTAGTTTAAATTCATGGTAATGATGAAAAATTTAAAGTTAAAAATTTCTTAGTGAAGAAACGATAAATATTTTATACTATTTTTAGTAGGAAAAGTTGTATTTTTAGAAAAATAGAAGGATTAGTCTTTTATTTTTAATACTTCAATTTTTTATTGAAAATAATTTTCAAAACTTTTATTATATTTCTAAGTAGAAGATATAGATCTACCTTATACTTTAGGAAAGGAAGGGTGGAATTCAAAATTATTGAAGGCCTATCCTGATATAGTAATCCTTCCGAAAAAAAAGAAAGAATATAAAAGAAAAGAAAAGTGAAAAATAGTATGTGAAAAAGGAGGAGAAGCTTGAGGATTAAATGATCTAATCAAAAATTAGTTCAACACCTGATCTTTTTAGAGTATAAGATGTAAGAGAATCTTGAAGCTTGTGAATATAATATAGTTAGTATAATTATTTTTAGTAAAGATTTTTAAGTAAAGGAAATAATATTCTTAAGCTCTATATTTTGAAAAATCTACAAGCATTTCTGAATAAGATAGGAACTTATATTTTTCATAAACCTTTACCTAAGAGATTTATAAAGTTTAAATTGGTCTCATTTACTAAAATTTTTTCTAAATTGGACTACTACATTTCTATAACAAAATTTTGGAAACTCCTAAAGAAACTCATTCACATAATTTGCTTCTTTGATTTTTTTTATGTGTGTCACTTGAGGATAAGTAACATTTCAAGTTTGGGGGATTTTGATACACCTAAAATATATAGTATTTATATACACATTTTTATACTTAGTTTTTATGATATTTCACTTTAATGAAAGGTATTTTGTGTATTTTTTTTGCAAGTATGATTAAATGGATGAATGTGATGAAAGAGTGAAAAAGGATTAAATTTGGAGCAAAATGAAAAAAATGTGCAAAATTGATCTGTGGCGGCTAAGCGCCCAGACCTGGCGCTTACGTACCAGAGCCTCGCGGCTAAGCACCCAGACCTAGAGCTTACGTGCCAGGAGCCTTGAGGCTAAGCGTCGAGACTTTGTGCTTACACGCAGCAGTTACTTTAGAGAAGTTAATTAATTTTTGGCGTTATTTTGAAGGGGTGTTTAAGGCATCCTTTGGTACAAACATATGAAACTTCTTATTGGTGCCAAAATTAATTTAAATTTCTCTTGAAAGAATGCATCTCTTGGAGGATTCATTGAATCTAGACATAATTTAAAGAGAAGCCAAAGCACCCATTGAAAATTTATATAAAGAAGACTTGAAGATCAGAAATTGGCTCTTGTTGGAGGGTGTGTGGTTTATGTTTATTTTGTAGGAGAGTTCTTTTAGTATCACACCACTCCACTTCACCATTTATACTTTCTTTAGTATAGTTTGTAATAGGATTAGAAGAGAGATTTTGATTCCTTAGAGTTGGGCGCCACCCTCTAAGGAAGACTGTAAGGAAAAGCAAAGTTTTCAAAGGAACTTCAAGAGTTTGGTGAAGAGGATTTTCAGACAAGTCTTTATCTTTGTCACTGCATTTGATTTTTAATTAACTCTCCTTGTGTTTTCACTTTGATTTCTACTTTTAAACCAAGTTATGATTGTATTTTCTCTATAAATTCTGAGTAGTTTTCTTTATCTTTTTCTTTAAACTGATGAAGTAATTAAGTTATGGATGGAAGTTGTGTGAAGTATAGGAAATCAATGTTGGAAGAAGTTGTGATGATTCAAAACCTTGCACTTCATTTACTTCTTGATTTGGCCAATTAAGATGTTAATATATGTTGTGAGAACATGTAAGAACCGGTATGGTATTGTCTCAGTCAACAATTGGTAAAAATCACATGAGATTATATGGGTGAGAATGTAGTCCATATGGTTGAGTGCAAATAACTAGGGAGATATAGTTTGAATGGTGCAGAATTAGAGGACTTTAGAGTGACAGGCTAAAGCCCCTAATTTTATTTATTGTTTTATTTCTTGATATGTGATGTTAGCCCCCAGATGGAGGGAGAAGAGGAAACTCTAGAGTGAAGGTGATCCCTTGAATATTTAGGCTTACATTTCATATATGAATTGATACTTCTCTTTAATGATCTCCTTCTTTACAATTATGCCAAAAACATGATGTCGATATAAATAAGAGATTTAAATGATATTTTAAAATAGGATACTACGCAAGTATACGTATCATTTATCAAGTAATATAAGACTTTTTGATTAAGCCCCGAGATATCGAACCCACAGGGAAAGTGATAAACAAATGAAAATAAGAAAATTTACTTTTTACTATTTTAAAGAAAGATCTTACTCAAACTAAAGATAGTATTTTAGGAATTAAAAATTGATTCTTTTTGTTAATTTTTATAATTTGAATTAAAAGTAAACAACAACTTCAACTAAAATTTTAAAAGATGTAAGCAAATGCAAATAAAATAAATTTTTCCTTTTTTATGATTCAGTAAGAAGTTATGAAATTTAGTTGTGGATGTTTACTAAATGTGTTGTGCCAAATATGAGCAATTATATTCTTTACCCTTACTAGAGATGCTATAAAGAACAAAGGTTAATTTACTATTCTAAAAAATCTTGAAGACGGGTTAGGCAGGAAAGATGCTAGCTCTCACTCTAGATTTCTCGATTTCCTCCACCTGGGGGCTAACATCTCATATCAAAACATAAAAGAATAAACCGAATTGGGGGATTTAGCCTGTCAATCTAAAGTTCTCTAAGTCTACACCCATCAAATTATATCTCCCTATTTTTTTGCACTCAACCATATTGATTACATTATCATCCATACAATCTCATGTGATTATTTCCAATTGTTGACTGAGACAATACAGCAGTGGATCTTACATGTTCTCACAACATATTTTAGCATCTTAATTTGCTAAATCAAGAAGTAAATAAAGTGCAAGGTTTTGAATCATCACAACTTCTTCCAACATTGAAATCTTATACTTCACACAACATACTTCCATAACTTAATTACTTCATCACTTTAAGGAAAAAGATAAAGAAAACTACTCAAAATTCATGGAGAAAATGCAATCACAACTTGGTTTAAAAGTAGAAATCATAATGAAAACACAATAAGTCTTAATCAAAAACCAAATGTGATACAAAGATAAAGACTTATCTGTAAATCCTCTCCACAAAACTCTTTATGTTCCTTTGAAAACTTTGCTTTTCCTTACAATACTCTTTATACATTTGCGCCCAACTCCATTGACTCCAAATCTCAATTCTACTTCTAATATGAACTATATAAAATGATGTAAAGATGGTGAAGTGGAGAGGTGTGTTCTACAATAACTCTTTAACATAAAACTCACTCTTAAACACTTCACACCCTCCAACAACAATCATATTTCTGATCTTCAAGTCCTCTTTCTATACTTTTTCAAAAGGTGTCTTCATATCTCTTTAAATTATGTCCTAATTCAAAGTATCTTCCAAAAGATGCATCCATTCAAGAGTAATTTGAATTGAATTTGGCGCCAATAGGTAGTTATCCATGTTCTCACCAAAAGGTGCTTCGAAAACCTCTTCAAAATGGCGCATAAATTAAAATAGCTCCTCTTTTTTAAACTGTCGTATGTAAGCGCGAGGTCTCAGCACTTAGCCGAGGTCCATCTGGCATGTAAGCTCCAATTGTGGCGCATAGCCACGGGGCCTTGGAGCGTAAGCGGGTGTTCTGGCGCTTAGCCTCCACACATCATTTTTTCAATTTTTCTTCATTCTACTCCAAATTTAATCATTTTTCTTCTATTCATCACAATCATCCATTTAATCATACCTATAATAAAAATAAACAAAATAGCTTCCATTAAAGTGTAATATCATCCATAGTATGGGTATAAAAATCTGCATAAAATTACTATATATTTTAGGTGTATCAGAGAGCTAGTATCTTTCTTGCCTAGCCCGACTTCAAGATTACTAAAATATTAGATTAGCCTATGTTCTTTATAGCATCTCTAGTATGGGTAAAGAATATAATTGCTACTATTTGGCACAACACATTTTAGATACTTCCACAACAGAATTTCATGACTTGTTACTGATTCATAGTAAGGAAAAGGATATTTTATTTGCATTTACTTTAATCTTACTAAAATCTAGTTAAATTTAGTTGTTTGCATTCATTTCAAATTAGAAGATTTACTAAAAGAATCGAACTTTCTTTCCTAAAATATTATCTTTAGTTTGGGTAAGATCTTTCTTAAAAAGTAAAATGTTATTTTTCTTTTTTTTTAGAATATTTAACATTTCTCCGTGTGGGTTCAATATCTCAGAGCTTAATCAAGAAGTCCTATATTACTTGATAATGATACGTATACTTTTGTGGAATCCCATTTTATAATAATAAATTTTAAAACTCTCATTTGCATTGGCATCAAGTTTTTGGCGTCGTTGTAAAGAAAGAGATATCATTAAAAAGAAGTATAAAGTATTAATTCATATATATAATATAAGCATAAATATCAGGGATCAACACCCTATTGTGTATTTCGTAAGCATGTGTCTCCACATGTTCACGATGAGGATTCTTGTCTCATTTGAGCATGATAATTAGCTGTTTTTCCATGACATCTTCATGTCAAATGTACACAATATTCTTCTATGCACACACCTACACTTGTGCACCTCTACATGTTCACTTCCATGGCATTCTAAATGATCGTTTTATTTCAACTTGTATCATGTGTTTCATACTTGCAGTGTGTTTGATTCCCTGTTCACACATACTCATTTCACTTGAGTGAATATCCCTAACGAGTTAACTCACATTTATTTCACTGGTGTGATTCTCCTTAACAAGAATCACCTCTTACAGTACTGCTATGTAATGTCGTAAGCGCTCCCAAGTCACTGCCTCCTCGTCAAGCTCATTCCCGAGTCACTACCTCCTCGACACACTAACTCCTGGTTCACTGCCTCTTCAACACACTCACTATGGAGTCTCTAACTCCTCAACACACTGGCTCTAGAGTTACTTTCTCCTCAACACACTCATTCCTAATTCACTACTTTGCACATTCATTATTTTGATCGTTCCTACTATGATAGGACAGTAACACTACATCAGATCTTTTTTGCATCTGCATATGTGATTTCCCGATTGTCTCTACGAGAAAATTGGCTTGCTAGCCGAGTGAATCTTTGTCAGTCGCAACATGTGAATGAGTATTTCTTGCGAGGATGTCTCGGTGGGCAATACCAACTATCATACTCTGATCGGCAAACGTTTATCGTACTAAAGTTCCAAAGGGTCTAATAGATGCCACCTAGGCTTTTCTTCCTTAGAATTTTTTTTAAAATATAAAATAATTATGTTTTTATTATGTATGTGTCATGATTTTCAAAAGTTATTTGGAATTTAGCTGCATCCTTAGCTTAGACCATACATAAGATCAAACCTTTTAAAGCTTTTTCTTTTATCAAAACCTGCATCTAGTGACACCACTTAGAATCCTTAGATCCTTAGGATGGGGTTGGAGCATGGCGATAATGTCAAGACATACGTTGGCCTTTTTACCTACACCTTGCACACTGGATGCTCTGATTAGTACACATGTGTTAGATTATGTGCTAGGTTTAGATTAGAATGTTAGGCCGTATTTTTGATGCCCTGGATATAGTTCCCTTTGCTTGTACCCTAGCCAAGCATCACTTTGATTGTGGTTTGTGTGTTTATTAAGTTAGAGATATGTGCACTAGTATATTAGGGGTAGTTTTCTAGTAGAGATTCATGCCTAAAATACACACACATATATCAAGGAGGAGCAATTAATGATTTTAATGCTAGCTCTTTTCTGTAAGAGCTGCTAAGCTTCTCCCACTAGGCATGACTCATAAGTGTTGCATGAGATAACTTGTACAAACTTTTCTGAAGGTCGAGTCATTTTTTTATCATGTGTTTCATATAGTCCTTAGGATCGAGTCTATATCAAAAATATGATACGGGCATGGGCCCTAAGGCACATGATGCATTAAGCCATGTAACGAGAGACCAAGAGCAGCATGCTCGTGTCTTGTACCTTAAGTCCAAATTCATATTCTTTTATAGAACTACAACCGAGCATGTATATGCAGAGTCCAAATGCCTTTCATGCTTTCCTAGGATGCATTGTTGACCCAGAGGCACCGTCATGTTCTTTATTTTACTTGGCAAGCCTTTACTTTATGCTATGTACTTGAAATTAGCTTGCCCTTTTTATGTGTCGTTTGTTTGAGATTAATCACAAAAATGTAATTTATGCTCTTTACGACCTAACATTTTAAATCTTTTAAAGATCTTAATAAATTTTTAAGAATAATTAAAATATTGGGATTAAAATATCCCAATATTTTAGAACTGCTCTTTACTTTCCTGCATGGCCTTTGGGCCGGTTTTAAAATGGGTTGCATTGCATGGGCATGACCAAGTCATGCTAACAGAGCTTTGAAAATCCAATGACCATTCTAGATAATTGTATTGCATATTGCATGTTTTGGGAGGAGTCCCCATGCTTTTCCAAATTGACTTGCCCAACATAAATTACTTTAGATGGTTTTCTAAAATGCCTAAGTCATTAAGAGGCTCCTAGACCTAGACAGGGTGCAAGAACTTTTGTGAGAGTGCACTAGCTTGCTAAGCTGGGCTTTTCTTTCCTTTCTTGGAGGTAGTTTGCCACTTATGTTTGGCAAGTTCAAGTTCTACTTCTATGAAATTCTAACTTTAGGATATAGGATTAGAGTATTTCTCTCTTGACTTTAGGGCTACCAAGATTCCTTTAAATGATGCAATTCATAGATAAAAGGCACTCTTAACTGATAAAATGCATTAATGCAAGCAGGGGTGAATTCAACCATTGGTCCTCTAACCAGTATGTATTCGTTCTTAGAATTATACAAACTTGCGTAAAACTCTCTAACAATTCCCAGCATCGCTTCAACAGTGAAATAACAAAAATCTCCCATTGACGATTCGCAATAAGTTCTTCAAGCATACCTCCAAGATTTTTGAAGGCTTTCTCTTGAATACATTTCTTATTGCTAAGAAATGTACTAAAGTGTGAATAAGCCTTGAAATCCACAAATTTGGTTTCATCATAATCAACTTTTCTCTTCCCTTTTAAAAATTCTTGGAGCAATTTGTCTAAAAATATCAAATTTATCCAAATCAATTTTAAAATTGCAATGTAATGGACTCTAATGTAAATGTAAATAAGTAAGAACTCAAATACCATGAAAAATATCCAAAGTTTCTCTAAAAACTTCAAAATTTTAAATCTTCCTAATGTAGGAGATTTTCACAGTCAAAATTGAAAAAAGTTAGGTTAAAATGTAGTTCTTACCAAGCGAAAATGAAATCCAAACTTTTCCAGTCACGAAATCGCTTTAAATATAAATGCTGGTAAGCCCTAGGTGCGAAAATCGGCCTTGGCTGGAGGTAGAAGATGATGGTTTAGGCGAAATTGGTAGGTCCCAGGCTTAAATAGTAATAAATTTGGAGTTTCAGGCCTTTTTTCTGGTCTAGTGCTGTCCGGTGCTAGTGACAGCACCATTCGACGCATTTTCTGCTCTTATGGCTAAACTCTCTATCTTTTGGCGCGATATGGCGCTGTTAACAGCGCCGTTCGATGCCAGTTCAAAACCTAGGCTTCCGACTTTATTTTTCAATTTTGCTCTTTTTAAGCTCGCTCCGACGTCTAATTAGTCTAATTAAGCATTGAATAACATTCTAAAGCCATGTCAAATGATATGTCTAAACACACACAACACAAAACATCACTTTCATATATAAAATCCAAGTTACAGACACATACACGTAACACTACAAACTACACATCGTCAAACCATATAATTCTAAAATTCAGCGTCGATCACAACCACAACACAATAACACTAAAAATTAAACAAGTAATCAAGTTCAAATATAACATCCAAGCAAAGAAAAGCAAAGAAAATCAAAGCAATCAAATATGCAAACACAAAAATACACTAATCAAGTCTTCATTCTTCCTTAAAACTATCATCAACTCTAAGATCTCTAATTGATTGAGCATGAACGAACAGATTATAGAATAGACAAAATAAGAATTCTTCAGTGGAATCCTCTTCAATCCACCCTTTCCTTTTCATCAACCATGTCAAACTTCCTTCGAGATACCCAGAATGATCAAAGCTCTCCTTCATTCTCCAATCCAAATGATCAAAAAAGTCAGATAAATTGTTGATTGCATTCATCAGGTGTTGTACTTCCTTCTCCAGTTTCCTAATTTTCTTCAAGATGATCTGTGAACTTTCAAGAAAGTAAGGAGGAATAGGTGTTCACCTCTGAGATAGTCAATCTTGAATAATGCTCATGTCATTCATATCACCAACTACCTGGTTACTATATGCATCTGCTGGGTCTATAAACTTCCAAGGTAGAAGTACTCTTTCCCAGTTCTCATATGGTACTTGTGATTGACTGTAGAGGAGAAATATGGTGGAAGTATGTCCAAGCCCATACTTTGATCCATGAACGATCAATCCTAAAACAAACTAAATAATTATTGAACAAACATCAATAGGCATCCCCATTTGAATACAGTAGTTCAGAATAACACACTCCTGCATTACTTTACTGATTTTCATAGTTGGGAGCAATTTTGCACATATGAAATAATGTAAATGCTTCGACATAGGATTTAACAGTGTTGTCGAGAAACTTACATACCTGTTATCTCTTATCTCCTAGTCATCACTTTCATCTTTCAGATATCTGTATATATCATTCATGATGTCCTTCGTCGGGGAAAAATTCGAATTGTGGCAGATTGACACATTCTCAATCATGTATAAATCATTAATTTTTGTAGGAGTAAATGAGACAAACCTACCTCGCACATAGACTAATCCTTGGTTGATTTCATGAAGATTTGCATAAAACTCCTTCACAACCGGAACAACTACGGCGGCAGTAGTATAACATAGCACTGCCCAACGTATCTCTATAATAATTTCATCAATTCTAATGGTAGGAGAATTTGTACCTTGATTCACAAAGCCTCACTCCTTAATTAACCTCATTTTCGAGATATTTTTGTTGAATAGGCATTGTGCTTCGAAACTAACAAACTTTCTACAATCGAAAACTTGAAATCTTGAAGTTTCTATCGAGTCGGAATCCTTTTGAACGAGATTTGGGATCTTCCTCTTCGTTCCTTTGGTAGTTCCTACATTTAGGGGTGGTTTTTGGGAATTCAAGTTGAAGAATTGCCGTCTAGAACCGCCAAAACTCAAATTTAAAGATGAGAAATTTTTTTCTGAACAGCGGCGCGGTCCAACACTAATAACAGTACCGTTCAGCGCTAGTTCAAATTTTGCCAAACTTCGCTTTGTCTAAATTCATTCCAAACTTCGATTCGACTAATTTATTAAATGTTTTCAATGATATTTAAGGAAGGATAAGACTTAATTAAGTAACAAAAAAACATAAATAACACATCAAATAAAGCAAACACTCAATGACTGTGGGTTGCCTCCCACAAAGCGCTTGGTTTAACGTTGTCAGCCCGACATAACTTCCAGTTATTTAGGTTGATCCAACATTAAAACCTCTTTAAAATTAGGTCCATTGCCTTCAAAATATGGTTTTAATCTTTGTCCATTGACTTTGAATATTCTTTTAGTTTTACGGTCTTCGATAATCACAGCTCCAAATTGATATATTTTTACGACACTGAAAGGTCCTGTCCATCTAGATTTCAGTTTCCCAGAAAATAATTTCAATCTTGTATTATATAATAATACTTTTTGTCCTAATTCAAATTCCTTTTTAACAATCTTCCGATCATGTCATATTTTCTTCTCTCTTTGTATATTCTATCATTATCATATGATTGATTTTTTATTTCTTCCAATTCATTTAATTGCAACAGTCTCTTCTCACCAACATCTTTCAAATTAAAGTTCAATTTCTTTATCACCCAATATGCTTTATATTCTAATTCAACTGGTAAGTGACAAGTCTTTCCAAATATTAATTTGTAAGGGGACATTCCTATAGAAGTTTTATAAGTAGTTCTGTATGCCCATAAAGTAGTGTCTAATCTAGCAGACCAATCTAATTTCTTAGGATTAATAAATTTCTCCAAAATTTGTTTAATTTCTTGATTAGATACCTCTGCTAAACCATTATTTTTGGGATGATAAGCTATAGAGATTTTATGCATAATATTATATTTTTCCACCAATCTCTGAATCAAATTATTCTTAAAATGGGATCCTCCATCAGTGATGATTACTCTAGGCATTCCATATCTTGTGAAAATATTTTTCTTTAAAAAACTTGAAAAACTTCTAGCATCACACCTAAGTAAAGCTATTGCCTCAATCCATTTTGATACATAATCAACAGCAATCAATATGTATATATATATATATATATATATATATGTATGTATATATATATATACATACATATATATATATATATATATATATGTATATATATATATATATATTTCTTAATGAAGGTATAAATGGTCCCATAAAAGCTAATCCCCAAGAATAAAAAATTTCAACTTCTAAAGTAAAATTAAGAGGCACTTCATTTCTTCTAAATATATTGCCTATTTTCTGACATTGATCACAAGTTTTAATAAATCTATAAACATCTCTAAAAATAGTAGGCCAATAAAATCCAAATTGCAAAACCTTATGTGCATTTCTATCAATTCCAAAATGTCCTCCAAATTCAGAATCATGACATCTCAAATAATTCTTTCAGTTTCTTCATAAGGCACACATCTCCTAATAATAATATCTTTACATTGCTTGTACAAATAAGGATCGTCCTAGAGATAAAATTTAGCATCAT
This sequence comes from Papilionanthe hookeriana x Papilionanthe teres, assembly GCA_022702705.1. Classification (NCBI taxonomy): domain Eukaryota; kingdom Viridiplantae; phylum Streptophyta; class Magnoliopsida; order Asparagales; family Orchidaceae; genus Papilionanthe; species Papilionanthe hookeriana x Papilionanthe teres. The sequence goes on from CM040435.1 coordinate 32,484,870, forward strand.
GCTTAAATTTTTTCTGCTATTGCATAGTTAAGTCAAGTGGTAAAATATTACTAACGATATCGTTTATAATATCAGCATACGACGGTAAATTTTCTTCGATAATATTATATAATTGCTCATCAAGAAAAGTTTTAGTGATTTCCTTTTCAAAGTCATACAAATTAGGTTGTTTAAGTCTAGATTAATGATCAACTATTTGATTATCGACCCCTTTCCTGTTAACGATCTGAAAATCAAATTCTTACATTAAAAGTATCTATCGAATCAGTCTTAGTTTTGCATCCTTCTTTTGCATTAAATATTTTATAGCTGGATGATCAGTATGCACTATACATTTAGCTCCGATTAAGTAAGATCTAAATTTTTCAAAGGCATAAACAATAGCTAATAACTCTCTTTCTGTAGTGGTATAGTTAATTTGAGCATCAGTGAGAGTCTTACTAGCGTAGTATATAACTTTAAAATTTTAGTCATGTATTTGCCCTAAAACAACTCTAATAGCATAATCGCTAGCATTGCACATTAATTCAAATGGTTTCTCCTATTTAGGTGAAACAATTATAGGGGCAGCGATTAATTTTTTATTTAATAGATCGAAAGATTTTATAAATTCATCGTTAAAATCAAACATTCCATCTTTTTCCAAAAGTTGGCATAGAGGCTTAGTGATTTTTGAAAAGTCTTTAATATATCGCCTATAGAATCCTACGTATTCCAAAAGCTTCTTACCCCTCTCATAGTTGTTGGAGGTGGTAATTTTTCTATAATTTGAATCTTTGCAGGATCTACTTCCATGTCATATTCAGATATTTTATGCCCAAGCACAATTCCTCCTACAACCATAAATTGACACTTTTCCCAGTTTAGAATTAAATTTATTCTTTCGCATACCTCTAAAACTTTTTCTAAGTTGCACAAACATGCATCAAATGAATCTCCAAATACTGAGAAATCATCCATAAACACTTCTATTCCATCATCAATTAATTTGCTAAATATGAACATCATACATCTTTGAAATGTTGCAGGTGCATTACATAATCCAAATGACATTCTTCTAAAAGCAAAAGTTCCATAAGGGCTAAATAATGTAGTCTTCTCTTGATCATCAGGAGAAATAGGTATTTCGTGATAACCGGTATATCCACCCAAAAAGCATTAGTACTTGTGTCCAGCAAGTCTGTCTGGCATTTGGTCTAAAAAGGGTAAAGGAAAGTGATCTTTTCTGGTGGCGGCGTTTAATTTTCTATAATCAATACATATTTGCCAACCAGTGACTTGTCTTGTTGGTATAGTTTCATTTCGATCATTTATGTCAACAGTCACTCCTCCTTTCTTAGGAACACAATGAATTGGAATTACCCAAACACTATCAGAAAAAGGATATATAATTCCAGCATCTAACACTTCAAAAATTTTTTTAACTACTTCTTTCATTATTGGGTTTAGTCTCCTTTTTGGATCAACTCTAGGTTTATGTTATTCATTCAAAAAAATTTTGTGCATACAGATTGATGAACTAATTCCTTTAATATCAGCTATGGATCAACGAAAAGCCTTTTTGTATCTTTTTAAGATGTCCAATAATTTTTGTTCTTGATATTCATTTAAATCCGAAGATACAATGACTGGTAAAGTAGATGATTCTCCTAAAAACATATACTTCAAATGATTAGGGAGAATTTTTAGCTCAAGTTCAGGGGGTTTAATGATAGATTGAATTAAACTTTTATCTCTATTTTCTATAATATCCAATCTTTCAGATTTTTCCTAAACAAATTCTAACTTTTCATTCTTCATATCATCTAATTGATCTTCATTTTCACTTTTATATTCATCCTCACGTTCCAGATTTTCTTCAAATACTTCTTTAAAATGATCTTCTCTCAAATAATCGTATATTTCCATTTGAAAGCACTCATCATCTTTTTCAATTGAAGGGTATTTCATAGATTTTCAAATATTGAAAGTTACCTCTTGATCATTGACTCTCATAGTTAATTCTCCTTTTTGAACATCAATCATAGCTCTCCCAGTAGCAAGGAATGGTATTCCCAAATTAATTGGAATTTCTTTATCTTCCTAAATATCTAATACAATAAAGTCCATAGGAAAGATAAATTTATCCACCTTTACTAATACATCTTCCACAACTCCTTTAGGATAAGTGATAGAATGATCAACCAGTTGAAGAATCACATATGTAGGTGAAATTTCTCCTATTCCCAATCTTTTGAAAGTTGATAAAGGCATAAGATTAATACTAGCTCCAAGATCACATAAAGCTCTTACAAAAAATTTCTCACCTATAGCAAACGGGATAGTGAAACTACCTGGGTCTTTAAGTATTTCTAGAAGCTTCTTCTGAATAATTACACTACACTCACCGCTAAGTACAACAGTCTCGTGGTCTTTGAACTTTATTTTCTTTTTGGAATATCCTTCATAAACTTTGCATAATCAAGTATCAGCTCTAATGCTTCAACAAATGGAATATTAATCATTAATTTCTTAAGAATTTCCAAAAACTTTGCAAATCTATTTTCCCTGCTCTATTTCTTTAGTCTTTAAGGAAAAGGATTAGGTAATCTTTCAACAGTTATCTTCATTGGTTCTAGCAGATATTCGTCAAGTATATCTTATTAGTACTTTTCTCAATATTCACTTCCACTCTTTCAAATTCGACTTCTTTTTAAAGTCTTGGTTCCAATTCTTTTCCACTCCTTAATTGAATAGCCTTAATTTTCTCCTTATTTTTAATCTTGTAGGTTGATCTCAACATTGTTAGGAAAATTTCCAAATGGTCTATTATTAGGTGCAGTAAAGATATGTCACAATTGATTCGCAATGTTCTTCATCGCAACATTTTGAGCTTGAATTTAATTACCCATATTCAGAATTATTTCTTTAGTAGACAATTTATTTTCCTTAAATTGTTGATTACTATTAAAACAAGGAGGATAAGAAGGTCTATAATTAGTATTTTCTTGGTTGTTCGGATTTCCAACTAGATTCGTAGGATTGTTTCCCCATTGCGGCTTAACAACAACATTGGTGTTATTTCAGTTAAAGTTTGGGTGTTTCCTCCAACTATGATTATAATAATTCAAATAAGGATTACTAATTTTGTTATTTTTGGCATTGAAGGTTTCATAAGACATTTGAGAGTCTATCATCTATCCTGATGAATTTTCTTCTAACACTGGGGGTGTTGGAGAATAATTCATTCCATATTGATCTATTTTCTTAGAAAGTGCAACAATTTAACTATCGTAGTTATCACATCAGAATCATGAATACTAGCTACTCTCTTAAGATTTACTCGCTCAGAGGGCCATTGAAAATTATTAGTAGCCATCTCTTCAATTAATGAGTATTCTTAATCAAAAGGTTTAGACATTAATGATCCACCAGCAACAGCATCGATAATCGATCTCAAAGATCCCACTAATCCATTATAAATTGTTTGAATTATTAAACAGTCTGGTAAAGCATGGTGTTGACACTTTCTCAGAAGATCTTTGAATCTTCCCCAAGCTTCATATAAGGATTCTCCATCAAACTGACTAAAAGATGTGATATCATTCCTCAGCTTAGCAGTTTTGGATGGAGGGAAATATTTTGACAGAAACTTTTTGTGAAAGCTCTCCCCATGTTCTGATAGATCCAGGTGCTAACGAATTTAATCATGTCTTGTCCTTATCCCTTAATGAAAAAGTAAAAAGTCTAAGCCTAACAACATCGTTTGACACTCCATCGTATTTAAAAGTAGCACACAGTTCTAGAAAACTAGCGAGATGTAAGTTAAAATCTTCATTAGTTGTTCCTGCAAATTGATTATTCTGTACCATTTGGATAATAGCAGGTTTATGCTCAAATGAGTTAGCAGCAACATCAGGATTTTGGATAATTAAGTGAATTTCACCGCTGTTGGATTAGCATAATCTCTTAAAGGTCATGATATATTTTCATTTTGATTGTTTAAGTCGTTTTCCATTTTGTGAGGATTTGTAGATTTTTTTTATTATTTTCGAATTTTTCTAGTAGTACGCTCTAATTTAGAATGGTAAGGCACTAAAACCTATAGATCTGATACTACGCATGCAAACACAATAAACACACTAATAATAAACAAACACAATTATGACTAGTAATTCAAATATAAAATTTCAAATACCACAAAATTAAATTTTAGCAATTACCTTTCCTTCCCTACAACGGTGCCAAAAACTTGGTACGATTTTTTAATTTGCCAAAATTTATGAACTCGGATTTATAAATATATATTGATTTAATTTTATAATGAGTCATACAATTAAATGCAAGTATACGTATCGCTCAAGTAATACAGGACTCTAGTGGAGTCCTGGATATCCATCCCACAGGGAGGCTTTAATTTTATGGCGTAGCTTAGAAATCACTTATTGAATCAAAGCACAATTGCAAGTAAGTTCAATTCTTAAAAAAAAAGATAAACAGTTGTAGTTATTATTTCTAGCAAAGTACGTTCTAAACTTCTAGCAAGTTAAACTAACATAAGACTAAATTTATAACAAAGTTTAGTTGTAAGAAAGAGTCTTCCTCCTTTACAATTATAGTATGATGATAATTGTGACATAAATCAGTGATGCAAATGTATTATGCCAAATAGGAGAATTCATATTTTTTACCCTTTTTTCAGTGTATAAAGAACATTGGCTAATCATAAGTTTAGTCCCCAAATCTGTGGTTAGGTTGGGAGGATACTGGTTTTCACTCCAAAGCTCCCACTTCCCTTCTCCTGAAGGCTAACTCTCGCTTTGGTTTCCAAACCCTAGGACCAAATTGAGGATTTCAGCCTGTCACTCTGAAATCTCCAATTCTACGCCCATCAAAGTATATTTCCTTATTTATTTGCACTTAATCCTCATGAACTACGTCTCTCATTCATGGACATTGATTTTGACCTCCACTTTTGTTGTGAAACTCATAATCTTTTCGGAACATATGTTTCCCAACAAGTTTTAACAATTTAATTGGCCAAATCAAAAAGTAAATGAAGTTCGAAGTGAAAAGGTCATCACAAATTCTCCATAATAAGTTGGCACATCATTTCCATATCACAACATCAACACATCACATGAAAAGGAGGAAGGCAAAGAAATCTACTCAAGACTCATGAGGAAAAGATGACAAAACATGGATTTTATATATAAAAGCAAAGTCATACAAATAGAGTAAAGAAAAGACAAGTTATCTCAAACTTTTCCCCAAGTGAATCTCAAGGAATTCCTTTTACTCCTCTTCTTTCTTCACAACAACACAGTTCTCACTTTAAATAAGCAAGGAAGAAGAAATCTCTCACATTCTCTCTTCTCCTACACTACTTAGAAGAGAAAACACAAAACCTAGATTTCCTAAACAAAATGAGAAGACACTCTCTCTAAACTCTCTCTACACTTTAAACTCTCCCTCTCTAAATTTGGCTCCAAAGAAGTTTAACTTCTGCCATAACTGATTTCCCTAGAGTTTCCTCAAGCAACCCTCCAAAATCTGGCCAAATAGATTGAATCTAGTTTGAAATCGGGATAGGGCGCGGTCTGGCGTAGGATAGGGCATTATTCGGCTCATTATTTCTCAAATTGGTCGCAACTCTCTATAAAATAGCGCGGTCCAGTGCTGGTGACAGTGTTGTTCGGCGCTAGTTCAATAAAATGCACTTTTGTCCATTTTTGCTCTAAATTTACTCATTTTCTCTTCCTTTTGCTCCAAAGGCCTAAAATCATTGTACCTGCATGAAATCATGAAAAATGTCTTTCTTTAAAGTGCAATATCATCAAAAAATAGGTATGAATTGAATAGTAAAAAGCTATCAAATTTTCAGTGGATCATCTATCAAGACTTGAACAGGAAAATAAAAAGAAGATTGATGATGAAATAAATGAAATATTTTCTGATGAACAACTTTATGTTGTTGTTGAGTGGCATATACCGTGGTATGCAGATATAGTTAACTACTTAGTTAGTAACATTTTACCATACAGACTAACAAGCCACTTTAGGGATAACCTTTATTTATATAAAAAATGTCGAGATTCAGTCATTCAAAGTTGTGTACCGATAAATGAAACCATACAGATTATACAAAAATTTCATAAATCTGAATTTGAGGGACACTTTGAAGTGGATAAGACTGCATTTAAAATTTTACGCTCTGGATTTTATTAGCCTACATTTTTTAAGGATGTTAATACTTATGTGAAAGCTTGTGATCAATGACAAAGGGATGCAATATTTCTAAACGAGATGAAATGCCCCTATATTTTACTTTAGAAGTTGAAAGTTTTTATATTTAGGGTTTAAATTTTATGGGACCATTTGTACCATCTTCAAGAAAAATTTATGTCTCGTTAGATGTGGATTATGTGTCTAAATGGATTGAAGCTGTAGTTTTGCCTCATTGTGATGCTCTGAATGTTTCAAAATTTTTAAACAAAAAATATTTTACTAGATTTGGAATGCCAAGAGTGATAATTACTGATGGGGAAAGTCACTTTATGAATTTTAAAATTGACACATTACATAGAAAATATGAAATTAAACATCGAATTTCCACAACTTATCACCCTCAGACTAGTGGATCAATAGAAGTATCAAATAGAGAAATTAAAAGAATTTTGGAGAAAACTGTAAATCCTAATTGAATTGATTGGTTTGATAGACTTGATTCTGCATTATGGGCTTATAGGATTGCTTATAAAACTATTATCGGAATGTCAACATATAGGCTTATATTTGGAAAAGCTTGTCACATAGTAGTTGAATTAGAAAATAAAGCTTATTGGGCAATAAAAGAATTAATTATAATTTAAAGGATGATGGAGAAAAAAAGATTATTACAATAAAATGAGCTTGAGAAAATTAGGAATGAATCTTATGAAAATGCTAGAATTTATAAATAAAAGATGAAAAATTGGCACGATGGGAGGATTCTAAGAAAGGATTTTGAGCCTGGACAAGTTGTTTTATTATATAATACTCGATTAATATTATTTCCCAAAAAACTTAAGTCCAGGTGGATGGGGCCATTGTTTTGATAAAATTTATCCTTATGGGCCTGTGGATATTAAAGATCTGAAAACTAAACGCATAATTAAAGTGAAAGGACATAGGTTGAAACCTTTTATTAGTGAAAGCAAGCCCATTTATAAAGAAAGTTTGATGTTGGGTCAGTCCAAGTAAAACATTTGGATACGTCGAGCTGACAAAAATAAACCAAGTACTTTGTGGTAGGCAACCCACATAATCCATTTGTGTGGTTTGATGTTGATTTGTGACTATCTATTGCTAAAGTGGCATTCTTCAAACACCATTTAAGGATATAATCATGATTGGAACTTTAAAGATTTAACAAGGGGGATGAAAGTTTAGTCAACAATCATTGAAGTTTAGAAAGAATTAAATGTGTATGATTTGTCATGTTTACTTTAGTAATAGTTGTATTGTGTACTACCTTATTTAGAAGTTGAATGAGTGTTAGTTTGATTGTTTTGTATTGCTTAATTGTGCTTATTGTGTTCTTTATACTATCATTTGAAGGTTTATAATGAAGTGATGTTTGTGTAAATCATGTGTTATAATGGTGGAATTAATCTCGGATTAAAAATTATGATTGAATAATTGGAAGTTAGAAGATGTTGGGGAGATCATAAACATGAGGTGTGATATTAAATTAATGAGATTTTTGGTTTAAAGGCCTTTATCTTGTTGTATTTCACTTAAAATCCAATTAAAGAAAAATTTTGGGTCGTGCACTTAAGCGTCAGACCATCAGCACAGCTTGGCGCCAAGGCGCCAAAACCAATGCCTAGGCACCGGTTCAATTGAACAAGCCAAAACTCAAAAGTTTCGCGATTTAAAAAGAACCTACACCATTTTTGGTGCCCAAGCTCCATCTTCTACCTCCTTTTCATAAAATTATGCCCTAGGGTACTTCTTAGAGCTCCGATCTTCAAGTATCTTGGCTCGAAACCACTAGATTTCATATTCTCAAAGTTAGATCTACATTTTGACATAGTTATTTTGTGATTTCACCATGGATATTTTATACATTGAGTGGAGTTTGAAATTTGAAAAAATATTTGATTAGATGATGAAAAATCAATGGATCTAAGCCTCGTTACCTTGAAAAAGTTTGTAGGGAGCTATTCACCTTAATTTTAAAGTTTATTAGAATTTTACTTCAAATTTTTAGATGGCTCCTAAGACAAAGTGGGGAAAAAAAAAAGAAAGTTACAATAATGCCAAATTCATCAATTTTAAAGTACAAATTTGTTACAATGAATTTGCATCGTTAAGAAAGTTTATTATTTTACAGTCCTAGTGGAGTTATTCAGAACGTAATTGTGGCTCTTCAATGGGAAAACTTTTGTTATTGTACTGTTGTTGTCGTCATTGTTGTTGTGCGAGAATTTTATGCCAACTTACCTGAAGCAGCTGATGATGAGATCTTTGTTCAAGGAAGAGGAGTAGAGTTCACTTCTGAAAGGATTAATGTGGTATGTGGTCTGCCACCTGCTATTGATTTTTTTCTATTCTGGGTATACACCATCTGAAGCAGAGTTAGACAAGATTATTGCATATTTAACTGATGGATATGGATATTGGAAGATTTGAAACAATCATAACGTAAATTTTTCATCTTCCATGCTCAATGACACCTCAAAGGCTAGGCACTATTTTATTTCAACTCGCCTCCTTTCCTCAGACCATTTAAGTGAAGTTACAAGAGAAAGAGCCATATTAAACTACTGCATTCAAGAGATGAAACCTATAAATGTTGGCTCTCTTACTTATGAAGCTATTAGTTCTTCTGCCATAGCTAGTACTACTTTTGGTCTAAGATTTTTTCTTTAATATTTACTATTTACAAAGATTATGGAGTAAAGTTTGAACATTGGGAGGAGTAGTGGAAACCACTTAAGCCTATTGGGAAAGCTAATGTAGATGTGTGTGAAAGAACTAGAGGTAAATCACCCGATGCACCTTCTACTACTACCTCTAGGCCTTCTACTTCTAGCCCTTCTACCTCCACTGCTACTGAGCCTCCATCTGGTTTCAGGGATGTATTGAGTGAGAGATATTTGGAACACCAGAATGATATGTTTATGATGCAGTGTCATATGCAAGATATTGAAGACAAATTTTATCATATGACAGATTATGTTCGGAGAAAGAGTGATTATGATGCAGATTATGACGAGGCATTAATGAAATTCATGAAGGGAGATAAGTCAGTAGAACTTCTTGCATGCCCTTGATTTACACCTTATGAGAGTCGCAAGTCTATGAAAGAAGATATCCCTTTTGATTTTGATGATGATGAAGAGGAGGAGGAGGACTATACTTTACTTACTATTCTGTAGTAGTTATGATTTTTAGATCTTTCTCATGATGGATTGTTGATGTATGTATTATTTCTCTAAGAAATTTTATTTGTAATGCTACATTTGCTCTTGCTTATTCAGCTTACTTGTGCGTTAAAGTAGTCTTTTACATTGTAAATTGTCATGACATACATGTTGTGATTTATATTTTCTACTAATCAGCACCTGTTTTTATTAATTGTACCTATATTGTTCTCCTACTTAGAATTTTTAAATTTCTTTTCTTTCTTCATGCTTATTATAAATTGTACTGCTTTAAATTGACTAAAAATTTAAGTTTAGGGGAAAGGAGAAAAAAAAACTAAACCTTATTTGTCTAAAGTAAATGATATTTTCAAAAGTTATTTTAACATAACCTATGGTATGTTAGGTTATGTTTAGATAACTATATTTTTTATTCTATAAATATCATAATAGACTTAAGTAAAAGTTTTTAATAATAAAGGTTGGTTCTAAAGTTAAGATATTTACTATAAGAGTGTAAGATTATGATTTTACTATTTCAAGTAAAGAAAATTGTATTTTTGAAAATATTAAGGATCTTAGATTTTTACTTGAAAAGGAAGAATTGAGACTCTATGAAATAACTTTTTCAAAACTAATACACATTTATTATGTAAGAAAATGAGGAAGTTTTTAACTTTAAGAAGAGGATGGTGGAGTTCATAATCATTAAAGGCTATCGAGATATAGTAATCCTCACATTACATGAAAATGAAAAGAAAGAATTGAAAATGATCTTGTTAAAATATATATAAATATATAATAATTATATATATATATATATAGCTAAAACACAAAAATTTTATTCAAGTTGAAAAGTTAAGTACATCTTAGAAAGGGGAGTTTTGAAGAATCCCCCAAAAGTAAAAGCCTTAATGGCTCAGGAGTAACAGAAAAAACTAAATTACTATTTAATGCAGCATTTTTTGCCAACCAATTAGCAGGTTGGTTGCCTTCTCTATACGTATGAGACCATTTGATTTGGAGAAAATCAGAAGTAGCAGGAAAGGTTCTGAATAGGTAAGCCAAGTTCCAAGGAGGGGGAGCAATTCCCTGCATAATATTAATCACCTGCTGAGAATCAGATTTAACCCAAACATAATGAAAATTGAGAGCTTTAGCAGTTGTTAAGGCCTAATATGCAGCAAGGAGTTCAGATTCCAAGGCTGAAGAAGATACAGTAGGTGCCTGAAAATACCACAAAAGCTGACACAAACTATCTATACAAACAACACCAATACCAGCAAAAGAGGGGGTGAAACTCCCATCTATATTGATTTTAAGCCAAGGCTGGGGAGGCAGTAACCAATGCAGCAGTACCACTTTACTTTTAGTTGAGGTAAGCAAAGTAGAATTTTTATTAATGTAGCTACAGCAATTCACCACAACAGAATTTAACAAGCAGTTTTTACCTTCATATTTAGCATGGTTTCTAGCCATCCAGATAAACTAGTTGATAATTAATGGAATAGAGAACCCCTTCTGCTCCCTCCAATCATCCCAGCAAGCATCAAAGGATAGCCAATTATGTCTGTGCTGTAAGAGCTTCAGTTGTTGTAGTACATAAGTCCAAACTTGTTTGGTCAAAGAGCAATGAAGGAACCCATGAGAGTAAGTTTCCTCATGTGAATGGCAAAGCCAACATCTAGAAGCAGTCCTTAAACCTTTTAACTTCAGTATATCTTCCAGAGGGAGAAATTTATGAAATAATCTCCAATAAAAGAAGGACATTGAGGGAGACAAATTCCTATGCGGAATCTTGTCACCCCAGTTTATGTCAGGCCAATGAGTAAAGGATTGATGTATGAAATTGTTCAAAGATTGTTTAGTAGCATGCTTTAGCATAATTTTATCAGGTCTAGTGGCATCAATGGGTATAGCTAAAATGTTTTGCATTGTATCCTCATCAAGCACCCTTCTCAAGGAATCCACATCTCACTGTCTCTGAACCCAGAAATCTGAGACAGTGAGATGAGGATTATTATCAGTAGTGAAAGACAAGGGACCTTCAGGCAACCAATTATCCATAAAGAAGTGAATACTACCATCACCAACCTCCCAGCTGAAAAGCTGATTAGCAGATCCCCTAACCTTCAGTAACTTCTTCTAGTGTTTAGAATCTCCCATTTTAGAGTTAACAACATTTAGATGTAACTTCTTGCAGTATTTCTCTTTAAGGTATCTAGCCCACATAGTATCTTGTTGTCTAAATTTTTTCCACTATTTGTAGTGATATAGATGACTCATCTGCTGAAAGCTTATGAAGCCCAACCCTCTAGCTTTGGTAAATTTGCACACTTTTTTCCATATAGTCCAATGAGGCTATTTCTACTGGCCATCCCAAAGAAATTTATTAAAGATGGTTTCTAGTATTTTTTTAAGTACTTCTTTTCATACTCACCATTTGCATTGTATAAAGAGGGAAGGTAGATAAGATACTCTTCAGCAAAGTCAGTCTTCCTCCATTAGAAGGAAAACTATTTGTCCAAATATTTATGGAGGAAGATATCTTGTTCACCACTTCATCATATTGGGATTGTTTCCTTCTTCCTTTAATCAGCTGTACTCCCAGGTATTTGAAAGGCATCTCAGCTGCTGTAAACCCAGTTAAATCTTTCAGCCAACAATGATGCTTGTAATGTTTCCCTACTAGGAACTGAAATTTCTTTCTATTGAGTTCCAGTCCAGCCACTTGGGAGAGATGATTCAGAATTTGCAAGATTTTCCTTATAGCATGTTTACTGCCATTAGTAAAAATAATTGCATCATCTGCATAAGCCAGATGGCTTATAATTTGAGAGGAGCTGTGCTTATAATTGAGATAAGGATATCTGTTGTGGGCAGCATTAAGAACTCTAGAAAATAATCAAATGCCAAAACAAAGATTGTGGGAGACAAGGGGTCTCCTTGCTTTAAGCCCCTACCAGCAGTGAAGAAGCCATTGCTGCCACCATTCACTAAAACACTATACCAGGCACTTGAAAGCCCTCTCTGTATTAGATTACAAAAAGAAGAGTGAAAGCCTCTTGCTTTAAGAACTTGCTCAATAAAGTGTCAACTTATAGAATCATAAGCTTTCTTGAGATCCAATTTGAAGATGATATTTTGCCCTCTACAACATTTATCAATTTCAAGCAACAATTCCTGAGCAGCAAGCAATTATCTGTGATATTTCTACCCTACACAAAAGTAGATTGGTTAGGACTAATAAGTTGATGAAGATGTGGTTGAAGCCTTCCAACAATAATCTTGCTAATTATTTTGGTGAAAGTGCTAGTGAGACTTATAGGTATGAAGTTTGTCCAGCTGGTTTTTTAAGTATCTTTAGGAATTAGAACAATGCTGGTGGTAGAAAAATAATTAGGGAGATCAGAACCAGAGAAAAATGAATGAACAACATTTAAAAGATCAGTGCCCACAATATCCCAGGCTTTGATATAAAAGGTTGAACTGAAGCCATCTGGACCTGCTGTCTTATTTCCATCAATACTTTTCAGAGCTTGTAGGATTTCAGCTTCATCAGGTAAAATAGTAAGATTGAGCTGTTGTACATATGTATAATCATCACTAAACACATCAGGTTGGAAAGAGTAAGGAGAAGAGGGATGAGCTGCTAATTGTGATTGAAAATATCTCACTGCACTTTGGGAAGTTAATTGAGGATCAGAAATCCAGCTGCCATCAAGTTCTTTGATTCTAAGTATTGCATTAATTTGTCTTATGTATTTAATCACTGCATGGAAGAACTTAGTGTTCCTATCACCAAATAAGTGTCTTGACAGCAGCCTTTTGTTTCAAAAATAGCTCTTCCCTTTCCAAAGTTTGTAAAAGATGATTTTGTGCATTAATTAACTCCTGAGTATGAGCCCATCCCTGATCCTGAATAGCTTCTAGCACTTGAACTTTTTCATCAGCATCTTTAACCTGCTGAAACACATTACCAAAACATTGTTTATTCCACAACCTTAATTGATAAGCCACAGATTTCTGTAATCTCCAAAGTTTGACCATAGGATTGATACAAGGACAGGATGGAGTAGTCCAAACAGTCTTTACCACCTCCAAGAAGCTGGAATGCATAGTCCAGACATTCAAGAATCTGAAAGGGGAAAAACCAACACTTGGAAAGAAGGAGATTTGGATTAAGAGGGGGGAGTGATCTGATGTTGTTTTGTGAAGATGATGGACCTATGTAATAGGGAAGGTATTCAGCCAAGAGTCTTTAGCAATAATTCTGTTAATCTTTAAACCCCTTTTCCAAGTGAAAGGTGATCCAATAAAGCCCATATCAAATAAACCTGCTCTAGTAATATTCTGTGAGAATTGAAGCATGGATTGTAGATCAGGAGTTCTACCACTCAATTTTTCACTAGGATCCCTGATACAATTGAAGTCCCCACCAACAATCCAATTGGTATTAGTATTAGCACTGATATTTATCAGATTTGTCCATAAGGAAATTTTGTCTGTATTGGTACACCCAGCATAGACAAATGTACAGAATCCATTGAAATGATCCAAACCAAACTGGAGATGCAAAAATTGATGATTATCAATAACAATATTACAACTCAATTCCTTCCTGCTGAAAACCTAAATTTTCTTATTACAATTAGAGTGAAACTGAAAACCAGGGAACTTTTTAGTGAATTTGGAGATATTTTTATGCATTATAGGTTCCAACAAAGCAAATAACCACAGCTTATGAGTCATGTTGAGATGTAGGAGTTTATTAAGGGTGTTAGGACTAGCCACACCCCTAACATTCCAACAAAGTAGATTAATCATGATGAATAGCCTTACCGGCCCTAGTTAACCTTGGGGGAGGGGCTAAGGAGCTTTCCATTCCAATTATATTTGACTGGGATAAGGTTTGTAATTCTAAAGCATCTCTTCTTCTTCTCCTACTTTTTTGTTGAGACCAAACCTCTTCCAATTTATTTGATATCCCTGTTAATATAAATTGAGTAGTGTCTTCATTAGAGTCCTGTGGAGTTATCAAAGTATCACTAGCTTCAGAACTAAAAGGAACAGCTTCCCCCTCAGGAGAAGCACTGAATTCTAATAGAATTTGTTGGATCTGTTCTTCATCATCGGGGGATCCCTAATTTCAATTACCTGGGTAGGAAAAGAACCAATAATATGGTGCCCAACAGCATCTCTGGGTTGTACAAAATCAGAATGGGTCTGTCCTTGGAAAGGTTCAACTTGTGCATCCTTTGGATTAGGAGCAGAAATTGGAGCAGGTACTGAAACATGGTGCCCAACAGCAGGTCTGGGTTGTACATCATCTGTCTGGGTTAGTCCTTGGAGAGGTTCAACTTGTGCTTCCTTTGGATTTGGAACAGAAATTGGAACCCCCTGAGCAGAGCCTGAATTATGTTTCATTACCTGATGAGTTGTGTGAGTAATTTGATCCGCATTCTTGTTCCCCTCATTTGCAACTTTATATGGCCTAAATTTAGGATGTAATCTGAAGCATTGGTCCATGGTATGACCAAATATGCGGCAGTTTTTGCAGTAAAGTGGTTGATACTCCATCACTATAGGCTGCCAATACCCATTATTAGCAGTACCCAGCCAAACTCCATCCAGGTAAGGCTGTGTAATATCCCTTTCCACTAGGAACCTAGCATTAGAAATGTTTGTTATATTGGTAGATGGCATATCTAGTTTGAGTGACCTCCCCATTGAGTCAGCAATGTCATAAATAATCCTATGATTGTTAAAAGGTAACTTGAGGTTGGGTAGGCTGAACCACACAGGGACAATTGGTGGTTCTTTGGAAGGATCAAAATCCAAAGTCCATTTAAAAAATTTCATGGGTTTGCCATTTATCATTATGACTTTTTTGGAGGATATCTGAGCATAATCCTCCTCCAAGGAGAGCTGCAACATGATATGTTTGCTGTCAAAAACCCCAATCTTCCAACTACCCAGTAACTTAAAATCATCCACAGCCTTCCTTAAGACATCAAGTTTGGGATGACCAAACTGAAATTTTCCAACCAATGTGAATCTATATGGCTCAGATAGTTTAGCCAGCTCCTCCTCAGTGAAAAGCAAGGCAATTTTACTAGCCTTCTTAGTGCAACGCCTAATAAATTCACATTCAGCCTTGCCTTCAATGGAATCATGAAAAATCTGGGGAAAAACCAGTTTATCTACAAGGGTGGTTCCTCCCTCCTTTCTAACAATGAATTCAACAAAAGTACCTCTCCCCACAAAGTTAGGGTCAGCTTTGGTGAGTTCAGTTGCCATGGCACCAATGTAACAGTAAAACCACACCAAAATTTAAAAAGAGCAAAGCCCGGGAAGGTCCAAAACCTCTTCCCAAGCCAGAGCCAGTAACCTTTATGAGTGAAGGAAGGAAGAAACAAGCTTTCTTCCACCAAACCTGCTCCTGCCGCCCCCCAGTAGACTGCGCCGCCAGCAAGACAGTTACCACCTCCATGGAAACCCTAGCAAAGCCCATGAAACCTCAGCCGTCATATATATATATATATATATATATATATATATATATATATATATATATATATATATATATATCTGTGTGTGTGTGTGAGAGGAGAAGTTTGAGGAGATGTCTAATAAAAAATTGGCTTCACTTGAATCATCTTAAGGAAATGAACTTATTTACATTTCTGAACTTATTTTTGAAGTATTAACATCCTTACTAGTATAGCTCTTATTAGATTCTTTTTTCTTGTAATTCGTCTAAGCATCCTTAGTATGACAAATTGTAATTATTCTTGATATGAATAGGAAATCGAAATCTTAGACTAGGCTACTAAACTTACTTACATTTTAATTTTAACTTGAGTTATTAAAAATCATTCTAAATTTTCAATATTACATTTATAAAAAAAAACATAGAAATCTTTAAGTAAAACTTACTTCCATAAGTTGTAGTTTATATATATAGTAAAAGAGCTACTAGATGACAAGTAACGTTTAAGTTTGGGGGAATTGATCCACCTTAAAATTATCTATTTTTTATGAACATTTTGCACCCATTTTTTAGAATATTATGCTTTAACAAAAGGTACTTTATATGTTTTTTGTTACAGATGCAAAAAAAAAGAGTTTAAGAGCAAAAAGATGAAAAAATACATCAAAAAAGAGAAAAATGGGCCTTACCAAAGAAAATTGACAAAACCAGCCAAACTGAGCCTAGGCGCCAGATGAAAAGCAGGATTCGAGCTCAGGTGCGATAGTTTTGGCGCCATGGCACCACAATTGTTTTCTAGAAGATCCATTGAATGAAACTAAATTTTGAAGAGATGTCTGATGCAACCCTTGGTCATTTTTGAGCCTCTATAAATAGGGATAAATTCTAAACATCTAGGGAGAGTGCTAGGGAGTGTTGGAGAGAGTTAGAGTCTGTTTTAGAGTGTGAGGCACCCATATAGAATGGGAGGTTTCCTTGGTGAGTCTTTGTGATTTCTGAAGTTGTGTGAGTCTTATAAGAGTCCATTGGAGTCAGATAAGTCAGAGAACTTCAAAGGAATGCTTGGGGAAACATTCCAGATAAGTATTTCTATCTTTTTTTTAAGTTTTGTAATTTGGATTTTAGTTTTATGAATATGTTTTGTTTTGTTATCCCCAAGCATTCTGAGTAGTTTTTTTTCTTTTTCTTTGAAATATGAATTAATCAAGTAGTGGTTTTGGATTTGATTAGAATTTCTTTTTATTCCACTAATTTGTGATGATATTTTCACTAGTCCTTCATTTACTTAACAAATTGGCCACTTGTATTGTTAAAAGTTGTTGAGAAACTAGAAGACCCGAGAGGGCTAAGATTTATGTAACTAATGAGTACCACATTTAACTTTTGAAAGAGCCATAGCGATCGTCCAAGGGGGAGTGTAAATAGATAAGGAGATAAGATTTGATGGGTGTTTCTAGCTTGACAGGCTAGATTCTTTTATCAAATTGGTCTAGAGTTTAGAACTAAGGGTCACTGGTAGATCCTATAGAGAGGACACAGCGGGCAATCTAGAAGTGAGAGGCTAGAATCTACCCAGCTCTACTATACATGCCAACACCAACTTTAGATTAGCCAATGTTCTTTACACATAGAAAGAAGTAAAGAATAGGTTTGCTACTATTTGTCATAATACCATAGTCAAACTTATAAACAATTGAAATCCTACGAAAAAAGTCTCTTGAATTTTCTAATCACTGTATTTACTTTTACTTGCATTTGTAGGAATTAGTAAACTTTAATTCTTTGCTTGAACTATTTTAGATATTTTTTGCAGTCTTACGTAAAGTTGTTTTAAAGTTAAACTTCTGAATTTTATTTCTTTTCCTTTCACCTCTATGTGGGATCAATATTAGAGTTTTTAAAGAAAAATCTATATTACTTCAAACGATATGTATATTTGTGTAGTACCCCTAGTGAGAAACTATTAATATAAATTTTATAATATTACATTTGTTCTCACTAGTCGCTAAATATAAATTGGGTCAAGTTTTTAGCATATTAGGGAACATAAATATTTTTGTAATTGCGGATTGGGTCAAGTATTTGGCATTGTTTCCGGGGACTTAACCTTTTTAGTGTGTAGCACTAGGGTCGCATCAGTGAGCCTCGCTTTGCTAATAGCTCACTACCCGTTTAGGATATGGAAATTTTCTGTATGTCATTAAGGCCCAGTCTGTCCTCGACGCAGTGGAATGTTTCCTACTAAAGGACTTTTTTCTTTGTAAGCCTTGATTGCCTATGAACCGATAACCATTTGGGACTGTGAGATACTTACTCTCTACTCTGTGGCTTAGCGAGTGCTCAAAAAGCTTCAGAATGTTTCCTATGAGATAACCATCCTTTGTGACACCATTGCTAGTCCTCACTCAATTGTAAGCAGAAGGATGGTTGTCACAAAGGATGGTTGTCTACAAAGGATGGTTGTCTATATTTTATAATATTTAATCAGAATTTTTCCTATGAGACAACCATCCTATGAGATAACCATCCTTTGTGACACCATTTGTTAATTACCTAAATACATTAAATATTATAAAATATATAGTAGATTTAAGTATTAGATAAGTAAATATTTAGGGATTAGATGATCAATAGCTTTATTTTTAAATTCAGGTGCTAGATATGTAAATATATGGAGTTTCATATAATTTATCAAACTTAAATACAAAATTTAAGCTTTACTATGGTAAACACTTTGAATTTCAGTAAAGCTATAAGTTTTTATTCAAGATTAAACATTAAGTGTATAAATATCTAAATATGGAAGTATTAGATCATTTAGAAACACATATTTTGTTACGGGTAAAGTGTCGGCTATACTAACAGCCTAGCTGACTTTAGAATTCCTGTTACACGTATCTTTACTAAGTTTAACCTCTTATCGATCAGTAGGTTGACATATAACCTTGATTACATTGCTCATTTTTCTCTTGATGATTGTGTTTTTCAGGATGTCTATGAAGAAGACTGGAATTGTTAAGCA
The DNA here is from genome assembly GCA_022702705.1 of Papilionanthe hookeriana x Papilionanthe teres. NCBI lineage: Eukaryota > Viridiplantae > Streptophyta > Magnoliopsida > Asparagales > Orchidaceae > Papilionanthe > Papilionanthe hookeriana x Papilionanthe teres. The sequence continues at coordinate 32,503,774 of CM040435.1, forward strand.
GGTAGTCGCTCTATTTTGTCCAGGAAATTAACTTTAATGACACGAACACTCAATCCCATAGTTGTAGTTTTTCACTCTCTACTACTTGCCCAATTATGCTTTTAGATTGTCATTTAGGTTATCCCGGTTTTCACTATTAAAAATAATTATGCCTTTTATGTTTATTGATAAACATTCATCTACTTTTAAATGTAAGATTTTTCATTTTGCTAAACATGATTGTGTATTATGTCCACCCCACTGTTACACACATTTCTCTCTATTTTCACTACAATACAGTGATTTATGAAGACCCTCTCAAACTGTAAGCTACACCAATAAAGGGTGGTTCCTTACTCTAATTGATAACTACAGTCGGATGACTTAACTTTATATATTAAAGAACAAATCTGAAGCTACAATACCCTTCACAAATTTTCAGTCCTTCATTTTGGCCCAATTCAAAATAACCATTGAAGACCTTTGAACTGATAATGGTTGTGAGCACTTTAAATCTATATTAGTAGAATTCTTGGTAAGTAAGGGTATCATCCATCATAATTCCTATACAGATACGCCTCAACAAAATGAGGTAACCAAGCGAAAAATCAGACACCTTCTCAAATTGGCTTATTCTATTATGCTTCAAACTAATGTTCCTAAAAAATTTTGAAATGATGTCGTCCTTACTGCCACCTATCTCATTAAAGGATTTCCCAAAAAAATCTATAACTTTCTGACCCTCTTATCCATCTTAATCTCATGTTTTCATGCCAATCGATTCTTCGCCACATTAGTTTTCAAAATATTTGGGTACAGGGTCTTTGTTCGGAACACAATGCCAACTCGAAATAAACTCATCTAGGCTCAATTAAATTTTTTTTTCTCAGCTATTCAAGCACTCAAAAAAGCAATAGGTGTTTTGATCCTACCCTTAACAAAATTTATGTAAGTGCTTATTTCTCCTTTTTTGAAAGTGTCACCTACTTTCCTAACACTACCTCAAGTGAGGGTAAGCTAGATTTTCTGGACACTGTTTCTTTTCTAACTTCATTAGATATTCTACTTACTACTACAACCATTGTAACCAAGGAAACCTCAATTCTATTGGTTCCTCCACCAACCATGAATGAGGAATTGAATTCCCTTAAAGAGGTACACAAACAGGCATGAACGCTTTATCCCATGACAAAATATGTCTCATTCCATAGCTTATCTTTAACCTACAAAGCATTTTCCACTTCCTTAACAGATCATGGTATGTCATCCACTATTGAGGTAGCATTAGTTGACCCATCTCAGAAGTCTACAATCATGAAGAATACCCTTTGGGGCAACCATACTTGGGATGTTGTTGATCTTCCTTAAAGAAAGAAAGTAGTGGGTTACACATGGATTTTTAGCACTAAATTTAATTCAAATCATTTCAACATAACAAGGCACGGTTGGTCACCAAAGGCTATTCACAAACATATGGAATTGACTATGAAGAGACTTTTGCTCCGATAACTAAACAAAATACCATTTGGGTTTCTGTTATTCATTGCCATGAATCTGGATTGGCCCTTACTCCAACTAGATGTCAAGAATGCTTTCTTTAGCAGCAATCTCACAGAGGAGGTGTGCATGTCTCTCCCACTGGGTTTTGGCTAAACCTCTTCACATAAAAAGGTGTGTCGACCATTGTCGGCCATTAAAATCTTCTTCTTTGAAAAATATTTTTTTTATTATTATTATTTTTTTTGTTTTGAAAAGGATTTTAATTTTATAAAATATAAATTTGATTTAGTTTTATATATATATATATATATATATATGGATTTTTGAAAGTAATATTTTAATTTTGAAGATTACGAAATCAAACTGATCTCATATAAATAATAATTTAAATAATCAAGCATTTCACTGCAAAACATGTACTTATCCCAAAGAATAAATACATGGCTTGATGTAAAGCTTGATCAAATAAACTAAATAATTTATAACATCTGTTTGGTCTGCGAACCATTTTTGACCAAAAACTTCCCCTATCTAAAATGAAGGAATTAGATAGGGTTTATATTAATATGGGGTCTTTAAGTTTCCTATAAAGGCAAGCCCCTGTAGTTAATTACATCTTAGATAACCGAAGTCACCTAAGAAAACTCTTGATATAGATCAGGAAATATTTATATTCATGACTTCCAAGGGTAAGGTTTTCAAAGAAATTGTGATAGTCGAACATTCAATAGGTGAATGGCTCAAGTTTTAGAACATTTCATTTTATCAGAACCCAAAGGAGAGAAGGCTAGGGGAAGAACATAGATTCAAGAAAAATCTTGATGTCTTCCCAAACTATCTTATAGTTTGGCTTTGAATATTGAAAATGAATTTATTTAAATTTCAATCCTGTCAATTAATTATAGGAATTACATTTGCATAATATCTAATTATGCAAATAAACTGGAAGATGGGAGGATTTATGTCGTATCGGACGACAACCTCTGAATCCTAAGTCGAATTAGGGCTTATATTGCACAGTAGAGCTGTGCAGAGGCCTAAAGAAAGGTGAGGATTTATGCTGCACTAGGAAAGAATAGTTTGTTGTTTAAACTAAGGAATAGTTATGTTGGTGTAGACTAGTTTTGCTATTGAAGATGACCGTGCTGCCCACTATGCATGCTCCAAGCTCCTCTTCTTAGCGGGTTTAGTTTAAAGAAGTGTCAATTGAGGAGAAAAGAGAAGTGTCATGTTCTGGAAGTCTTTAAATTGAGATGTATTAATATTTTATTAGGAGAACATTAAAGTTAATTATAGCAACACCGGTTAAGATCCCATGGTTTCATCATCCCGGCATCACTATTTTCATCGGATTCACTTAGTCTAAATGAATTTACTAAACTCAACTTAATGAGTTCCATACTTTCATTTAGATCGTGGGAAAAACCCTATTAGCAACATATGGGTTACCTCCTTCAAGGAATTCCCGATTGTCCAACGAGACATTTTAATTTAGTTACAATTATGATTTTTGTTTTGTTTGTGATTAAATTTTGATTTGTTTTATATTTTTGAGTGTTGTGGTGGTGATTTTTATCTTGGTTTTAATTTTAATTTGATTTTTGGTTTTGGTTTTATGGATACCCTAAAAGGTTTCAGTTTTCAAGAAGGGTGAAATTGTTGTTTAACATTCAGATTTACAAGAAAAGAAAGTACAGTAGAGTGCAGGTAAGTAAATTGTATTAAAATAAAAGCATACCTGGTAGGCCTTCTCATCAACTCCACCTAAAATTTTAGTATTCTTGCAATAAACATTTATATTTTGCAGGGAAGTAAAGCTCTATGGATAGGTTCGTCAGAGTCCTACGAAGTCCTAGGTCATAACTCGGTGAACTCCTATTCATTTATGAGATTTCTTCATTTAGTAGATATAATTGTTGACCTCATTTTTGATGAGGTCTTCTCTTCTTCTTTTTAGTGCTTAGGATCTAGCCTTAGGCTTTTCCTTTGACTATCTTAGAGGACTAGAATTGGGACCCACCTTTTAGAAATTCAAACCACTTCTTAACTCCCCGCAAACTCCACAAACTCGACCGTAGACCCCTAATCACCTGGAGGGTCGAAATCAAATGTGGAAGTTTAAAGGATGAGTTCCTATAGGACTCTTTGGCCTTAGGACTACCTTGGGTGGCCTGGTCTGGTGAAGAGGCTGACTTACACACACACTACATTTATACACTACACTTTCACACACCTATACCCAACTTGACCTCCTGACTCATGTAGGTGATTCACATGGATGGTCCTTAACCCCTAAGCCCTTGGCTAAGAGGGTTAGGAACAACATAGTGAATGCCTCAGATGAGTCCCTTCATGGCTCATGTGGGCTTGATGTGGCTTCATGGCTCAACCAAAATGATTTCATTTCACTTATATTCACCCAATCTTCAATTTTCCCAAATTTTCAATTTTTGACCCCCGGGACCCTACACCCGCCTAACCTACCCAAAACCCTTGAAATCCTCCAAAATCACCTAAATTACCCAAAATTCCTCAAAATCATTCCTAAACATTTCCAAATCACTCAAATTGATCATCCATACCCAAAAATACCAAAAATTCCAAAAATACCTCCCAATACCCTCCAAATACCCAAAATACCCCTCTTGACCCAAAAATCCAAAAATTCAGAAAATTCCCAAAAAATTCCAGAAAATCCCAAATATTCCGAATTTCATTCTATCCAACTACACTATGAGCCAATTTTGTCAATTTACCCCACTTTTGTCAAAACCCCCAATTTGACCCATTTTAACCCAAAGTGAACCTAATGTCAAGCCAAACCTACCCAATTGACCCAAATTCTGGTCCAATTCAATTCTAAACTTCAATTAAACATTCCCAATACCAATCTAGACCAAATCCAAGTCTAATTTGATTGACATTTGGATCCAATTTCACTTTTGGCCTTAAAGCCCAATTTGGACCCATGACCCAAACGTAGCTCAAACTCACCCAATTCAACTCCAATTAACCCCAAATCTTTTCTAAATCTTCCTTAGCATCCCCACGAGCAAAAAACTAACATGATTTGCCCAAAATTTGGACCTAAACCCCACTCAAATTCAACCCAAAGCTAAAAGGCCCAATTTTGACCTAAACCCAAACCTAACCCAAATGAGCCCAAACCCCAAAATCAAAGCTCAATCAAAGTCAAAACCTCTTTGAAACACCCCCACAAACATTTCTCAATATTAATTTTACATCAATTTCAACCCTAGGCCAACATTGGCCCAACTTGGCCCACTTGGACCTATATTGGCCCATTCACCAAAAGAACCCAAATTCAACCCAATTCAAACCCAAATCACCCCCAATTTGCTTCAAGTCACTCATGACACATCCATGAGCTAAACCAAACAATTATTTAGCCCAAGCCTTTACTAAAATTTCATCCCAAAATCCATTTTAAAATTCAAAAGCCCACCTTCCTAAATCATCTTAAAAGCCCATCTAAAACCATTTCAAAAGGCCCAAAATCTACCCTAAAGCCCACATGACATCTCCATTTGCCATCCACTTAATTAAAGCCATTACCTAAGTCCTAAATTCATCATCAAATAATTCCAAATCAAGCCTCATGCCAAATCACCCTTAAATACCAAAATTTTCCTTAAATCCATTTCCATGAAATCGACTTCACTTTTCCCAAGCCAAAGGTGAGCCATGAAGCCATGCATGAGCCACATGGGAGCCATGAGAGCCATGGAATCTACTTTCCACCTCACCATACCCAAGATGGCAAGAGGAGGAGGCCCTTTCCATATTCTCTTAAGAGTGATTAACCACTTCCATGACTCCACTAAACCATGCTTAGACTTAATCGTACTTGGATCGTGACTCGACCCCACTAATCAAGCCGATCCAAGTGACTTTCCCTTCACCCAAATTGACCTTGGAGGGTGAACCTAACCCAAAACCAAGGGTTGACCCATTTAGACCCAAAACTAGCCCTTTCCCATTCCATTTCGATTCAAACCCTTTACACATGTCCATGGCCAATCGACCGCACAAACCTCTAGTCCCGACCCACCCTGGACTCGAGGGTGACCCATGCCTCGCCGGCCAGCCGCCCGGGTCGCCGGAAAACACCATGGCCGAGAGCTCACATGTGAGCCCAACTTGGAATTCTCACCCGCCGAGCCGCCCCATCCTCGGTGGCCATCGGAGCCGTTCTTCTCTGCCAAGAGCAGATCGATCCCAAGCCCTAACTCTCCCCGGAGGCCCTCCACCCTCTCCTATTTAAACACCACCCCTCTCGGCCATGAGAGGTGCCGAAAACAAACCTTAAGGAAACTCGCCAAAATTGTTCCGGACTCCTCCCCATACACGAGCACTTGATCCCCACCGAGACCCCCCGCCGTTTCTTCTCCGCGAGCTCAATTTCGGAGTCGAAATCCAAGCCCAAAACCAGGACACTTCTCCACAGGCGAGCCAATCCCCAAATTGATTGGTTCTACACCTTCACCGGACCAAGGGAAGGTGTCCACCAACAAAAGCCCCATCTCCGTGCCACCCAATTGCTCCAGACCTCCAAGCTTTGTGATCGGGCTTGGTCGAAATCACACCTAGACAATTCACTGCACCGGAGACTTCATCCGGAGCTTGCCGGGATCCAATCGAATGTGCAACAACCCTCAGATTGAAGCCACACTTCTCTGAGCAAAGGTATGAGCTAATTCTTCATCCCGAGCTTCTGGAGATTCTCCATTTCAAATGCTTTAATTTCAATGCATGATCACCGTATATATGTATTCGTCTCTTCAATACGAATCCATAGAGTATAAGAACACGAAAATCCATCGAGTATCGAGTGAGATCTTGTGGATTTAGTGTGGACGGCTCTCGGGCGAGGACGCTCGGGGACGATGAACGGATGCCGTCCATTCAATACACGCGCGGACGGACGGCTCGGATGGCGTCGGACCGGGAGACGGTACGAGAACCGTGGGGCCCGGGCTGCCGACTCGAGTGGCGGCGTCGAATGGGAGCGCGCCACGCGGCGCTTCGGAGCCGCTCGAGGCCGACGCGCGCCGCGTGGATAAATAGAAAAATACGGTATTTTCTATTTATTTAATTCCCTAAACTTCAAAAATTCATAACTTTGTGAAGAAAAATCATAAAAATAAAATAAAAATACCCTCTTGCTCAGTGAATAGAGGAGAATAATGTGGAAAAGAAATTACTTAATTTCATCAAGTATTTTATTTTTAATAATTTATTTACTCTCTGCATATTTTTAATTCTCCATGCATGTATACAATTCACCATGGCATGGGACCATAGGGCTTTTGAAGCCTCTGAATTTGGGAACATTCCCTGAATTTTCCAAAGTCAGAGGCCATCCCTATGAAGAGTTATTGATTTTTTAAATTCATGTTACTGTTTTGAGTATTTTAATTCCAATAAATAGCATGTTGTGAAATAAATTCTAGGAAAATTTGGTGATGTTCCTTATGACCAGAGGACCCTAGGAAAAATAGGTTTTGAGTTAGTTCATTTAAAACAACCCTAATTGGCTTAAACACCCAAAATGGATCTCTAATTAATTAGAGCTAACCATACAACAAATTGACTTGAAATTAATTTTCCACTGACCTTTAGGATCAGAGGAACCCACCATAAAAATTTGAAGTCAATTGGACTTGGTTAGCCCTACTAATTGGGTTGATTAAGCCACTTAGTCATTTTAAACTTTAAAAATTCATAACTTTCAAAATATCTTTCAAAAATTCACCAAATTGGTTTTGGAGCCTCTCTGATATCAGGGGAATTTAAGAAAATTAAAATTTCAATTTTCTAAAAAAGTTGATTTTTAATATTATTTTAATATTTTTAATAATTAAAAAATAATAAAAATCACAAAAATAATAAAATTCACCAAAATGTTACATTTTGAATTTTAATCACTTAGGAACAAATCCCATATTTTTCTTAGGTCTATTTAGTGAGATATTAAATTTTAAAGCTCTAGGGTAATTTTAAAATTAAAAAAATGTATTTTCTAGCATTTTCACTAAAATAATTATAATAATTCAAAGAAAAATCAGAAAATTGCAAAATTTGATTCTCTGATTTCCTTGATATCAGAGAGATTTTTAAAAAATATAAAATTCATTTTTCAACATTTATTTTTTGTTTTAAATTAATTAATACCCCAAAAGTTAAAATAATTATAATAAAAATAAAATAATTCAAAAAATCACCAAAATTGGTCCAAGTGGTCCTTTGGTCATTAGGAATGTCCCCTAATTTTCTTAAGGACAGAAACTTTCCCTTGGTCATGTTATTAAATTTTCCTTGGAAATCTCTATTTTCTACCAAAAATAATTATATAAATAAATTAAATACAGAAAAATCACATTTTCTCCTCTCATGTCTTTATTGACATATGAGTGAAGTCACATAAAAATTTTAAGTTCATTTGAGTTCAATTTAATGAGTTATGAAATTATTAAGCTTAAAGGGTAAAGTGGTAATTAAAATTTTAACCCTTAATTAAAACTTTAGGTTTAATAAAAAAATTAACAAGTAAAATATTTGATCCTAATCTTATTTGGATGATTGAAATTTAAATAATTAAAGGGTAGAAACCCATTAAGCAATTTAAAATAATTAAACCTTAATTAAATAATTGATTAAATTTGGAAAAATAATAAAATTGGAATTATTAAAATAGGGATATTATTAGGAAGAGATTTATTCTTTAATTTAAAAATCCCTAAATTAATTATCTCATTAATATTCAATTCTTAATTAAAATGATAACTCAAATTCAAAACATTAAAAGACTTAATCATTAAACTAAAATTAAATTATTAAACTCTTTTAAATTTTTAATTAAAATTAAAAAAAATAAAATTAAATTAAAAAATTAAATTAAATTAAGTAAATTGAATTGAATTAACTTAAATTAAATTAAATTAAATAAACAAATTAAATTAAATTAAATGAATTAAATTAAATTAAATTAAATAAATAAAACCAAATTAAATTAAGTTAAACCAAATTAAAAATTAAATTAAATGAATTAAAATTAAATTAAATTAAATTAAATTAAATTAAATCAAATTAAATTAAAATTAAATCAAATCAAATTAATTTAATGTAACATCAAATCAAACTAAATTGAATTAAATTGAATTAAATAAGATTAAAACTCAATTAAATTAAATTAAATTAAATTAAGTTGAATTAAATATAACATCACCAAAGACATAAAGAATTCAAAATAAATCTAAAAAAAACTTGAACACTATTCCAAATTTAAACCCATTAATGGAAATTAAACTAAATCACAAACCATTTGAACACCAATTTACCCTCAAAAGCTTTAGTTATCATAACTCCTAAACAAAACATTAAATGAAATGTTACTTTACTTATAGGATATTCAAATGTCCTAATTCACTGAGCAAGATAACAAAACTTGAATCCTTGGACGATTAATTCATTTGCGTAATTGAATTCATTTGGACTTAAAACATTCCTAGAAATATTGAAAAGATGTTTAAGATTTGCCTTAAGCACTTCCTCGATATGATAGGATGTTCATAAGAACGATTGAACTCATTTGTTCTTTGATGAAGAAAATCGTCTTCAAACCAAAACACAAGGAACCTAGACGTCATAGGAAATGACTAGCTATAGGATTAGGAATTTGTAGAAAACCATAACCCTTCCCTTAGCTTTACCTAGAACTTGCTTAAATATTCTAATTGTGTTTTAAGTGCAGCTTGGGATGACGGGAAGACCCTCCAGTGTACGCTTTTATTTTATTGCAATTTACTTTCTTGTAATTTACATTATTGCAATTTCATTAATCGCATCGCACTTACTTTTCTTGCATGATAAACAACCGTTGCATGAAAACCCACACCTTTAGGATAGTCCCTAAAACCGAAACCAAAACTAAGTTAAAAGTCATTGCAAGATAAAATTCACCGCCACAACATTTCAAAATATAAAACAACTCAAAATTTAATCACAAACGTAACACAAAACTGCAATTACAACTAAATTAAAACGTCTTGTTGGATGATCGGGAATACCTCTGATGATGTAACCTACGTGTTGCTAACGGGATTTCCCACGGTCTAAATGAAAGTGTGGAACTCATTCAAGTTGAGTTTAGCAAATTCATCTGGACTAAGTGAATCCGATAAAAATAATGATGCCGGAAGGATGGAACCGAGGGATCTTAACCGGTGTCGTTATAATCAACTTTAAGATTTGTTTTAATTAAAACATAAAAAACACTTGGAAATTAAAATTTTCTCTAAACCAAAACACTTTTCTCATCCCCTGATTTATGATTTATAAAACTAAACCTCTGCAACAACAATGAGCTCGGAGCATGGTGGGCAAAGCACGGCCATCGTCATCAACGAAACTCCGAGTCTACTTCAACAAAACTTTCCTAGAATTAAATAACCAAGCCATAGGACTTCGAGGTAGTTTGCCTAGTGCAACATAAATCCTCAACTCTTCGTTAGGCATTTGCATTGCAAATTAAGCCCTAACCGGTCTAAAGATTCCGAGGTAGTCGTCTGATACGACATAAACCCTCACATCTTCGAGGCTATTTATATGATTCTGACATATAAATATAAGCCCTAATTAATTAAAACTGGCAAGATTAAAACATTAAATAAATATTAGGAATTCCCTAAATTCAAGCCAAACAATAAGATAGTCGGGAAATTACCGAAGTTCACTTCGAATCTGTGATTTCTCCCACCTTTCTTCCTTTGAATTCTCAAAACAAAATGTTCCAAATTTGATCCATTCCCTATTGAAATTCCAAAATTCAATCCTTTCGAAAACTTAAACTTTGAAATTCTCGAGAGCAGAATTATCGATTATTATCGAGAGTTTTCTTAGGTGATTCCCATCACTTAAGATGTAATTAACTATAGTGGGCTTGCCCTTATAGGGAATTTTAAAGAACCTGTGTAATATAAACCCCGTTTAATGCTTTCATATTAAGCAGGGAATTTGTCGGCTTATAAAATTGGTTCACGTACCAAACGGATGTCACAAATCTTTTAGTTTATTTAATCGAGCCCCACCATCAAGCGATGTGTCTATCCTTAGGGATAGATACACGGTTTCAGGTGCGGTGCTCGTTTATATAAACTATTTGGGATGTGAGATCGGTTTAATCTCATGTCTTAAAACCTTCAAATTTAAAAATTATTTTTAAAATCAAATACTACTTTTCAAAGTTATTTATTTAAATTAAATTAAAAATTCGCCGACAACTTCTGTTAAGCGACCCCTTTTCAAAATAAAAACATAAACCTAAAAATATGCCGACAATAATAGATCCAGTTTTCCTGCAAGGTGTCCAGAAGACTTGTGAAATTGTCTAAGAGAAACCCGGATATTTCACAATACTTTTGAACTTCCTTGAGTTCCTTTTGGACTTATTATAGTTATTAAACAATTTATCCCTTTCATACGCTTATGCTCAGTGAACCAAGATTTTAACCATCTCTAAGAGTTGGGTAATCCATCATTTATTATTTAATTTAAGAATTATGTGGGCGAAGGCCCTAAAAGGAAAAATTAAGGTTATTAGGTTACTTAGTCAAATTTTGATTTGGAGCTTGTAATGTCTTAATAATACTTTAGTTTTGATCATATTAACTCTTCTAAACCTCTTTTAATTAAATTTGATCAAGCCTAGCTCACTACTAAGCCCGTTAAGATTTTAGGTGAGTATATTTTATGATTTTAAGGAAAATTGAATTTTAAGTGGTAAATATTTCCATCAAAAGATCATAATATAACTTTGAACACCAAGTAAAGGGGTCAGACTGGTGGTTTATTAATTTGCAAAATCATGCCCCTAACCTTAAGATTCTGTAATTTGATTTTTCTTCCAAATTATAATAATTAAGGAAATGTAAACATATAATTTTGAAGTGACAAAATTGTAGTGAGTTTCTACCATTTATCCCTTAATGTTTCAATCACTCAAATGTACTTATTTAAAATCAAAATTTACCCATTTTTCCCTTTTGAATTTAAGCCAAAATATTAATTAAGGCTAAGTATCCAAAATTACCTTTTTTCCCTTAAGGTCCTATCACTTCATAACTCATTAAACTTAATTCAAATGACTTGGGAATTATTATCTCACCTTACTAATAGGTTAATTAAAACATCAGAGGAGAAAATATGATTTTTTAAAGTTTAATTTAATTTATATATTTATTTTCATGTAAAAATAGGATTTTCAATGAAAAATCAATAACTTGACCAAGACAAATCCTAATCCCTTGAAATTTTTGCTGGAGATAACCCTACATTAGAGAATCACTTAGATCAAATTTCATGATTTATTGAATTTTAATTTAATTATTAGAATTATTTTAAATTTTTGAGTTTTAATTAATTATAAAGTATTTAAAAAGTTGAAAATTCAATTTTCTATTTTTCAAAAATCTCTCTAAGGTCAGGGAACCAAGAGAAATAATTTTTTTTTTCTTAAAATTATTAGAATTATTTTAGTGGATAATTAAGAAAAATCATATTTAGCCTTTTAAAAATTGATTTAAGCCTTTAAAAATTGATATTTTAATTTTGAAACTTAAAAAAATTGTAGGGATGGTTCCTAAGTGATTAAGAGACCAGAAGTGACAATTTGGTGATTTTTAATATTTTTGTGATTTTTATTATTATTTAATTATTTAAATATTAAAATATAATTAAAAATGAAAATTTTATAAAAATCTTAATTTTATTTTTAAAAGAACCCTCTGATCACAGAGAACTCCCAAAACCATTCTTATAATTTTTTGACATGTATTTTAATTTTTTAAAATTCATTTAAGTGCCAGAAAGCCATTGGACTTAAAAAATATATTTAACCTATTAAATTAATTCCAAATGACTTAAAAAATTTTAAGGGAGTTCCTCTGTCCCTGAAGCACAGTGGAGAGCAATTTTTGTGTTATGTTGATTTTTGTTTTGTCTTGATTAATTAAAAGTTTGTTTTATGTCAAGTGGACAATTAAGCTTATTTTTACCATTTTAAATCATGACAAATTTTCCTAGGATTCTCTGACCATAAAGAACCTACCATAATTTTTTTTTAGGATTTTTCTATGCAATATGCTAATTATCACATTTAATTTATCAAATATTTGACATAAACTTAAAAAATATGATTCTCTGTCTAGGGATCTTGTCTTACTTTGGAAAACCAGGGAAGATCCCTCATGACAGAGGGAACAACATACCAAAATTTCAAGCTATGGTGAAACTCCTACAAGCATGGAGAATTAAAAAAATGAAAACAGTATTTAAATTATTAAAAATAAAATATGCATAAAAAAATTTTTAAACCATTTCCAATTTGTTCTCCTTTGTTCACTAAGCACTAAGATATTTTTCTTTTATTTTTATGATTTTTCTAGGCCAAGATATGGATTTTTAAAGTTTAGGTGATTTAAATAAATCAGAAAATCCATATTTTTCTACTTAAGTGACTCAGCGCCACCTCATCCTACGACGGATCAAACTCCCCACGCGGTGCGCTCCCATTCGACGCTGCCAGCTGACTAGGATGTCACGCGGCCTGCAGCCTCGTTCCATCTTCTCATCTAGCGTGATTCGAGTCGTCCAACCAAAACACACACGATCCAACAGCTGCCCGTCTTCATCCCCGTCTGGTGTGAACCCGTGACCGTCCACACTAAACCCTTATTTCTTAGCCTAGACTTAACCAAACCACATCGGGTTTAATCCTATAGACTTGTCAGAGCATGGCTAACATATTCATATGACTAATCATGGTTTAAATTAACCCTAAATACATGGAGAATCCAGAGAAGCTCGAGAAGAAGAAGAGGTCAATACCTTGGCTCTGAGAAGTGAAGCATCGATCAGAGATGCTCTACACCTTCATTGGAGTCTCAGGAGCTCAGAGATGAAGCCTCTTGACTTGGTGAATTTCCTAGGTATGAAAGTGACTAGGCCCAATTTCGAGTTTTAATGGAAGTTTGGTGCATAGGCCTTCTGTGATTGGGCTTTGATGGGGGTCCCTTATTTCATTGCTGGGAAGGTATGGCCACAGTTAATTTGGATTTGGTGCACAGTGGAGCTGTGGTGAAAAGTGTCATGGTTTCCGGCTAAGTTTGAGCTCTGAAATTGAGCTCAGATAATGGGAACTAGAGGGGGAAAGTGGCTGGAATGATCCTAGGGAGGTTTGGAGAGGCTCTTGTGGAGTTTTGGCAGAGTTTTATTAGGAAATTCCAGCACCTTATTTTGGCAGTGGAGAGTCCCATTTATGTCCATAGCCATTGAGCTGAGCTGGGGACCTGTGGATGGGTGAATTCAGCTGCCTAGGTGGAGGGCAGAAGAGCTCCAATGGCAATTGGGGTTGAGCTGGCCATGGGGTGGAGTTTGGGTTTGCTTAGCTTGAATGTGGCTCTCTATTTGGACTCCTCTGGAGACTAAGCCAGCCGGAAAGGATAGGGGAACTGGGCATGGGTCAGGTGAGTCAGTGGTCAGGTGAGCCAGGCCATCAAGTGGGAGAAATTAAGTTTAGTGAGCAAATTTGGCAAGGATCCATATGGTTTAAGCAAATATGGAAGGGGATCCCCCAAATTAAGGATCCCTTGGTCCATGGCTCACTAGCTTGGGCTAAGAGCATCTACGGTGGTTCCTAGGATCAATCTAGTGGTTGTGGTGGAGTTGGTTTGGTCAAATTGAGTTTGATTTAGTCACATTAGTGTAATGGTTAAAAATTAGGGGTTTGGGCCAGACTTGGGTCTAGGTTGGGCTAGAGCTTGGGCTGAGCCCAAATGATTCAGCAACTTGGTGTACATGATTTTAATGAAGATTTTCATGAAGGCTTGGAGTGGTTTTGGGTTCAAATGAGGGGTCAATTTAGTGAAATTTGGGATTTTGGTCCATTTGGGGTAAGTTGGGTTAACGTGGGTTTAGGTTAGGCTAGGGTTGGGTCTAAAGCCAATTGAAGGTTCCAAATGGTCTATGAGGATGTCATAAAGAGTTTCCAACACCAATTGAGTAGAAATTTTGGGATTAAGGCAATCAATTTGGGAGATTTTGGGTATATAGTATGTTTGGGTCAAAATTTGAGGTTTTGGACTTTAAGTGGATTTAGGTGAGACTTGGGCTCAAATTGGGGGATATTGATGGTTCAATTCAATTTAGGGGAGTGTTATGAAGGGCTTACAATTCAAATTAGGGAGAAATTTATTGGTCTTAGGTCAATTTGGGGGATTTGGGACACTTAGACAAAATTGGGGATTTTAGGTTTTAAGTGAAATTGAACTCAAATGTGGTTCAAATTGAGCTTGGATTTACTTTATATTGACATTGGAGATGTTGAATTAAAGTTTGAAATTGAAATTGGGCAAGCTGGGGTCAATTGGTAGACATTGGGTTTAATTTTGGGCACTTTTAGGTTAAAATGGGTCAAATTGGGGCTTCTGTTTAAATTGGGCTAAATTGGCCAAATTGGGTCTTGTGACAGTTGAGCAAACTTAAATTAGGAATATTTGGGAGGTTTTAGGAATTTATGGAAATTTTTGGAATTTTGGGCTAAGAGGAGCATTTTGGTCATTTTGGGGATTTTTGGGGAAATTTGGCAATTTTGGGTAATTTCGGTTACTTTGAGTGGTAGGGATTATTTTGAAATGATTTTTCGAGGATTAGGGGTAATTTGAGTGATTTTGTAAATTTTAGAGGATTTTAGGGTTTTGGGGGTATTTTAGGTATTTTGGGTATTTTAGGGCAAATGGATTAGAAATCTGGGATCTTCAGGAAAATTGAAGTTGGTTGAAGATGAGTAGATGGAATTTTTTAGGTGTAGTCATGGAGCAAGGGTCACCCTCATTTGGTCCTCTATGTGTTGGTACTAGCCAAACTCTAGCCTGAGGCTAAGAGCTTAGTAAAGCCACATACATGAGTTTCCAAAGAGTTAGGGGATCAAAATGGGATGTGTCTATTTTAGGGTTGTGAGATTGTAGTGTGAGTGTGGTGTAAGCTCCATACCTCCCGGGGTAGATCCTATGATCTGACCACCTATAGGAGACTTTCCCTGGGCTTCCTTATGCTCAGTCTCTTCCTCCCAAAAAAACTAGAGGTTAGGCCTTAAGCATATGAAAACTCCCAGTGAAGTGAGAAAGTTTGAATTTCTATGGGGAGGGGTTCCAAGACTAGTCTTCTAAGAAATTCAACATAAGAGACCTATGGCTAGACCCTAGATAATTCTAAAGAGATACTAGACCTCAACCAAAAGTGAGGTCAACAAATGGACCCTCAATAAGTGTGGTGTGCCGGTCAAGTACACCGCACGTATTGGTGTTGACCGACGAGATCAACAAAACCAACACAATTGTCTGAGTCAAAACTCAAGCCAAACACAAAATTTAGCGAGGAAGTTTTTGCTGGGGATTAGAAGATGAACCTTCAAGTCCCGGGAACTCTCGTTAGGGAGGAAAATGGAATACCTTCATAAGAGAAGCTGTGAATTTCAAGCCTCTAATTTTCTGAAGGAGTCCAATTCGAAGTTGGAATTTTGAATTTAGAATTATAATTTGGAATTTGAATTTGATTTCAATTTAAATTTTGAGTTTGAATTTTAATTTAATTTTGAATTTCAAATTTTAATTTGAAACTTTATGGAATTTATGGAAATTTATAATTTGTTTAATTTTGAATTTGAAAATTTTTAATTTCGTGGGAAATTTTGAGTTAGAAGTGAGTGTAGAGGGGAAATCGAAGTTTAAGTACCGATCCCAGAAGGATGAGAGTTGGAATTTAGGTACCAACATAAAAAATAAAAATCAGAATTTCAGTGCCGACCTCGGGAGTTCATGGGTGTGGAAAAATTTCTTGCAAGGGAAATGGAAAATCATATAGGAAATTTGGGGGATCGGACGGCTAAGCTCCATTCCCAGAATTTCATGGAAGGCTGAAAATTTTCTCAGAAGGATGATGGAAATTTAGGGAATTTTGGGGGAATCGGACGACTAAGCTCCGTTCCCGAAATTTCATGGAAGGCGAAAAATTTCTCGAAAGGATGATGGAAAATTAGGAAATTTTGGGAGAATCAGATGACTAAGCTCTTTTCCTGAAATTTCATGGAAGGCAGAAAACTTTTCTTGGAAGGATGATGGAAAATTATGGAATTTTGCGGGAATCATACGACTAAGCTCCGTTCCCGAAATTTCAAGGAAGGCGAAAAAATTTCTCAAAAGGATGATAGAAAATTAGGGAATTTTGGGGGAATCAGACGGCTAAGCTCCGTTCCCGGAATTTCATGGAAGGCTGAAAATTTTCTTGGAAGGATGATGGAAAATTAAGGAATTTTAGGGGAATCAGACGACTAAGCTCCGTTCCCGGAATTTCATCGAAGGCGAAAAAAAATTTCTCCGACGGATGATGGAAAATTAGGGAATTTTGGGGAGGAAAGTTCAAGGACTCACATCCGACCCAAGGTGTCATACTAGGAGGGACAGATCAAGTACTCACATCCAACCTAAGAGGTGACAGAGGGGAATCAGAATTTAGGTACTGATCCAGGAATTTCATTTGAGGAGAATTCGGTAAAACTTGTTATTGACTTTCAAAGAAAGCAATTTGGTGCATGTTGACCTCATTTTTGATGAGGTCTTCTCTTCTTCTCTTTAGTACTTAGGATCTAGCCTTAGGCTTTTCCTTTGACTGTCTTAGAGGACTAGAATTGGGACCCGCCTTTTAGAAATTCAAACCACTTCTAAACTCCCCTGCAAACTCCACAAACTCCACTAACGACTTCATATATTATTTATCTGAATAAACATGTTTTGCGGCAAATATACCTAATGTTTTATTATTTCTTCTCATTCTATATAAAAATAAATTTAATATTATTTACGTTATCACGCAGATCGGTTTCTGCAATGCATTTACTCGCAATAACTTACTCTACATTGCTCATTGATTTAATTGAATATGCTAGGCTTGAGCGTACTAAACCCCTTTTAAGCCCTTTGACCGCACCTTTACTGTTAAAATAGTTTATTATTTGTCATTATCAGTTTATTTAGCGGCATTTAAGTACACACCACCATGGCTGTCTTGTATTAATGTATCTAAGTCCTAAACTTTTGCTATTTTACATTTATACCATCAAATCTTTCAATAAGTGAATTCACCTTTGCAATAGCATATACCTAAAATTGAAGTTTTGGTAAGTTAGTTACGCAATATTCATGTAAATCTTCCATTATTTAATACAGAATGCAGAACTGTTAATTGTTGGCTTCGATGTCATGTAGAATAGTAAATTATTGCGAACTGCTGCTTGCAGGAACCAAACTGCTTGATTTGACTATTTATATTAAACGACAAAAGCAAATTTAAAAATATTTTCAATGCATAACTCATTAAATTGGTGCTATAAGCTACGGCGACGCTGGTAACATCGTCACGATTTTTTAATTTTTTATACTAAACGCAGTCACGTGTCGAACTCAAGAATAATTCGTAATCATTTCTTGCGATAAAGTCATTATCCCGAATCCGGATAGCCTGTCCTAAACAGATCCTAAGATTCTCGCTTTTTACTGTGCTAAATTATGAAATATATATACTAGCTTTAAAAAAAATTTAATTTTTGTGATAGTTTTTACAAAATTACTGCATATAGTATGTTTAAATGATTTAATTGAAGACTAAAAAATGCACTTTTGGGTTTGTAGGACGAAACTGAAACAAACGGAAGTGGACTGCGAATACCTGAAGCGATGCTGCGAGGCGTTAACAGAGGAGAACCGTCGCCTTCAGAAAGATGTCGGAGCCGGGTGAGCTTTAAAGGCAACTCATCACTTCTATACGCAGCTCAGCCACCACCCTTTCCGTGTGCGCCGCCTGCGAGACCGCCTCCAAATCCAACGCCGGCGGCGGTGGCGGTGGCGGGCGGGCCAACGGTTCAGGCAAGCCGGGTCCTTTCACAACCCTCTTTGCCAAGGTTCACTTACATGCCTTGAACAAGCCGGCGGGGCGGCTGCTGCTTCGACTCAACAGCCCTCCGCCGGCGAAGTGGCAACTCTGTAAATGTTTGAGTTTTGGTGGACTGTTATATATTGTTCATGCTTTATAGTTTTTTTGTTAATTTTTTTAAATGCTGTCTTAAATTGTTTCAAAAGTCAAAGTGATTTTAATATTTGGATATAGAAGTAACAGATTTTGCGGGATATATTTTTCTGAAAGAAGGTTGGTAAATTGACTTTATTTTTTTAAAGTTTGATTAATGGATAAGTTTTTGTGGTTAGTATGTTCATTTATTTTAATCTAGGCCTGCTTGTGGGCAACAGAGAAAGGCGAGTTTTAAACGCCACATACCGCTTTGATCATTAATGCTTTTGCCAACTTATCCGGTAACACGGCTGAAGTATAATTAAATGCAGTGTCATGAAATAAACCTCATGCAATAACCTACCTACTGGCATTTGCGATATGCACTTTATTCTCAAACGCACAAGCCTGCCCCGTGGTTGATACTTTAAATGTGCGTGGTCGACATGCTTCAGTGCATCTTCGTTTGCTTTACGGTTTAAGATGTAGGGGGTTTGTAGGCCACATTTTTATGTTTTATTTGTCAAATATCAACTAAAGTTTAATTGGGCTATAAAATTTATTTTAAAATTTTTGAATTTAGTAGAAAATTTAATCTTCAATGTGCTTAATGTTAACTTAGACAAAAAGAAACAATACAATGATTTGAAGTATGGACAGACTTATGGAACACAAAGACAACAGAATGTCAAATAAAGCATGATAACAAGTGATATATAGTTCTATATATATGGTAAAAAATATGTTTTCTTGAGAAATAATTTATGTTCATCATATCTATTAACCATATAGTTCTTAAAATTATTTTTCCCCATAATAATTAGTCACTAATATTGATCATGCACTATAGTTGCCTTTGAAAGTAACTATATATGTTTAAAAATGTTTTTTAAATGTTATTGATAGCGAGCCATCACCAACCCTCATCATCCGACACTTCTAATCTCTGTAAGTATCAGATTTGCTGGAATCTTTTGACAGTTTAACATTTCCGAATTTCGATTAAAAATTCCCCCATAAACTTCGGACATTTCAACAAATTTATACCAAATCAATAGACTAAAGCAGACAAATCCAACGACATCAAAAAATCGATCAAATTCATGTTAAATCAAACCCCTCCCAAGACATTAAACTATTTTTTTGAAGATTTTTGAGCATATTTTAGAGCAAGAAATGTCAATTTGCTTTGTACTCTTACATTCAAATCCCAGCCGTTTCTGCCAAATAATTTAATCAACGTTCTAATACCGAATTTCGACATCATCGAGACACTCGTTCGTTCATCAAACACATTCCGATTGAGAGACCTTCTGCGTTTAATTAGAGCCAAGTACATTCCCTTCTTAATCGTAACTTTCGTACTCTATAAAAGAAGCCTTCTCCTCTCACAGAAAGTAGAGACCAAGCCTAAAGCATCAAGCCTGCAGTAAGCCTAACGTCCAACGTCACTTCGCACCGACGATCCAGCCGAAAATCTCGCTCCCCGTAGTTGCCAAACACTATTAACCATCACTCACCGCCTCCGCTCGCCCTCGTGACGGGGAAGACCTTCCAAAAAACCTACGAAGCAGCGCATTATCACACTCGTCCACCGACCCCGCACGGTGCATCGAATCCCCGACTATTACTCCCGCATCTGCGAGACAAGCGATTATATCTATAATCATCAATTTATACTATATCTCTTCAATCCGGCCAACCCCTTCAACTCGGCCAACTCCCATGCTTTTTCTCTTTCCGTACGTCCATGTAAAAATTTTCTGGTATTTTTGCCTAACATTTTTATTACGTGAGTTTCCGTTGGGCCACAAGGCTCTCACGCAACACTACATCAGCAAGAATCACTCTACCACCATAAATTCTCTACGACCAAGATCAGCTTCAAATTCTCTCACACGCATAAATCGTAAAGTGTTAAATTTTTTTTTTTTTTGAAAAAAAATCACATATCAACTTTCTTTATATTTATTACTGCAGTTGACTTTTTTTTTAAAAGAATATTTTTAATTATGAAAATAGAACTGTGAAAGCCAACAAAGAAGTTGTAGCCAAACAATAAAATGGAAGTTTTTTCTTCTTTTTCTTAAGCACTATGCTATGAAAAAGCTGCTCCATTGGCAGCTTCTTTTTCTATTTTTCTCATTATTTGCTTGTGATCGTATAGTGCCATACCTTCTCTGTTCTAAAACTCTATCGATAATGTTAACAATAAATGAGTTTGGGTGCACAAATTTATTGGTTACTTCACAGATGATATTGTAAATTTGTAAAGGACAGTAAAAACTTATCAGTTTCTCCAAACATCAATAAATAATCTCTTTAAAGCTCTTTATCAATACAATATATCAGAAATATTTTAATAATTCTCAAAAAAAAGATGTGGCAAAGTTAAGGTTGCAAACGAACCAAGCGGAGTCAAGTAGGGCTGTGTTCACATTTGAGTTTGTTTATCAAATTCGAGGTTGAGTAGACGTCAAGTTTAAATCGAGTTTTTTGGACTATGTTCAAACTTGAGCTTCGTTTATTAAATTTGAGCTCGATATGCTGCTCAGTTTATGTTTGAGTTTTACTTACTGTTTTATTTGATAATAGTCGAGTCAATATCAAACAGATTAATAAGTAAATTACGGAAAGCTATTTAATTTTCTTTTTGTACAAATTAAAATTTGGCCATCTCATTATTCGTTGTCTAACTAAATAAAAACATATTGAACAAAATAATCGCAATAATATGGAGCAATTTATTTCAATCATATATTTTTTCGAGCTTATAAATGAGTTACTTGTTAAACTTATCAAACTAATAAGATTTTAATTGAATAACTAAAATAAGTATATAAATGCATAACATGAATGAACAACTAAATAAATAAACCTTTATTTTATTTTAAGTGTTAGAAATTAAAATTTAATTTAATTTAATATCTTGGAATTTTAAATTAAGTTTTAATTTGAGTTATTCACAAGCTTAAATAAAGCTTTAACCAATTTTTATTTTTAAACATTAAATTAATTTATTTATAAACTTTAAATGAAATTGTTCATCAAGCTTCTTAATGATCTTGTTCGTGAGCTTTAAATGATATTGTTATATAAACAAATTGAACAATGAGGTTTTAAGCTTGTTCATTTAACAATTAAGCATTTATAAAATTGTTCAAATTTGTTCAATTCGTTAATCAACCGAACATGAATGAGCTTTAAAAGAGCCAAGTTACGAGTATCTTGTCAAACGCTCTATTCATTTCCAAGCCCAACCAAAATCTTACTTTAAAGAAGTGACTTTAAGTATGAATTTAAAACTTTAATTAAAAAAATTATGCTCCTTAATCTCCATAGCATCTTTGATTATAAATCATAATATAGCATCGCATACATTCTGTTTTACGTCACCAAAAATTATATGACGACATTAATCTCATATTTATTTTTTAAAAGATTCGTTAAATTCAAATTCATTATCATCCAAGCTCTTCGATTTCATCAAATTTCTAATCAAACAGAAAGACTCGATATGATGTGTTAGAAATTCACAGTTTTCGAACTTTGGCGACAAATTCTAAAAATATATAATAACCAAGCATCTTTTAAATTCAAGCGATTTTTACATATCCATAATAAAGAATACATACACGTATTCATTTACGATAAAATTCGATCTTAAAAATTCGATTCAAGAGACGGAAGCTTCTCTCTATTCCCTTTCAACTTTTCGTACTTTCATTTATGAAACGAAGGTGTGTTGCAAGAAAAGAGACCCATTTTCTAAATTATACTCTATTTAACCACCATCCATTGGGCGTTACTAACCAATAAGCATTTATAATAATTTAATAAATTCATTTACTTTTATTATTAAAATTAATGACATAAACAAGAATCCCTCTCGTTCATTTTAGAAAAAAGCCATATTTGAAGCATAAATATAAATATCATGTTATCATGCTTGGCGATATAAATAACACAAGTTTTCATAAGCTTATAAAAATTAATAACTTAAGTTATCACACATGGCATGTTGGCGCAGTTAAGAAAAATAAATAACTTAAATTATCAGCGAGTAATAAAAATAAATAACTTAAGAATAATTTATTACATGTATTATGAGTCAAGAAAATAAATAACTTAGTTATCATGAGTTATAAAAAATATATAAGTTAACATTTCTTATAACATGCTTGGCGAGTTAAGAAAAATAAAACTTACGTTATCACGAGTTATAAAATAAATTACATAAGTTATCGATAAAATTATTAAATAAATTCGAGCCACAAATAAAATTTTAACATTCTCCCACTTAACTCACTTAATTTTAATAATGCATAACATAAAGGCACAAAATGTAAGATAAATCCTCTCATATCAAGTTAAATCCTAAATTATTTAATAAAATACGAAATTAATATGAATCGTTTACTCTGCTGCGTATCAATTTATCAACACAAATACCATTCCACGTATCACAATATCAATTAAGTATACTTAAGATGGACGAGAATTAACATCATGTCCTATAATGTCTATTAAAAGCTAAATTCGTTAAACATCATGCAACATAAAGCGTACACTCAACAATAAAAATAAGATTTATAAATATAAGAAACAAGAAAAATCGAGCTCAACGTGTCAAAATACAAAGAAAGATAAACTAATAAAGGAATTTAGTAACGCCCATTCTCACGAAAAGCTCATTAAACGCCTTCGGTGGCTACCCTTTCGTTAAGGAATACGCAATCATGAGATCGATGCCAATACGCTCAATCGACACCCTACGTTTTTGAATTTCTTCCTTAACGACAAGGTATTTTAATTTCATGTGTTTAACACCTTTAAAATACTTGTCATTTTTTGAAAAGAAACCGCGCTGCAGTTATCACAATAAATTTTCGCTGACTTGGCAATAATCGTCGACAAGTCCAAGTCCTAAAATAAAATTTTCGTAGTTATAAACCTTGAATCAGAACTTCAAAGCAAGCCACAAATTCAAGCTTTCATAAAGGGAAGTGCCTATGATAGTCTACTTCACACTTTTCCATGAGATCGCTCCTTCGGCCTAAACGAACAAATAACAAAACGTTGATTTTCCCTACCTCAACACATCCAACAAAATTCGA
The DNA here is from genome assembly GCA_022702705.1 of Papilionanthe hookeriana x Papilionanthe teres. Lineage (NCBI taxonomy): Eukaryota > Viridiplantae > Streptophyta > Magnoliopsida > Asparagales > Orchidaceae > Papilionanthe > Papilionanthe hookeriana x Papilionanthe teres. Next base: position 32,527,509 of record CM040435.1, read on the forward strand.
ATTCCGAATATCGTACTTCAAGATCTTGCATCTTCTATAAGCGAGCATGCGGTCATTCGTCTATCAGATACCTCAAAACTTTCTTTCGCATTTCCAACGACATATTCCGCATTACTTTGATATCATTTAACATCCCACAACAAAACAATCTCCTGCATGATACAAGTTCGAGTATACATTGCCTTCCAACAATAGATGCATAAAAATTTTCTTTCCATTCGTTTACACTCCAAATCGTTCTTTAGACCCCGCATAAGGCCGAATTTATCTCCTTTAATCGAGCAATACTTCGACGCACACCCTTCCATATTGAATCTCTTAAGAACTCTTTCAATATATATTTTCCGAGACAGCCCTAACAATCCTCGTAATCTATCACAAAATATTTCAATTTCAATCACATAAGATGCCTTACTCATATTTATTTCAAAGTTCTCGCAGAGAAAATTCTTTGTTTCATATAATAAACTAAGATCCCAGAGCGCAAGATGTCATATGTATACGTAATGATAAATACGATCTTACTCCCTCTCGACCTTTAGATATATACACCGATCGCATTTTCTTTAAATCCAAATAACGTGATGGTATTACTGAACTTAAGCTACCATTATCGGAAGTTTAAGTCCGTATATTTATTTCTTAAGTTTAAACACCATGTTCCTTTCCTTCAACCGAAAATCCTTCAAAGTTTACTCATGTAGACCTCTTCATTTAAATTCCAATTCCGAAAGGCAGCTTTCTACATCCATTTTGCAACTCCAAATCAAAATGAGCTACTAGTGCCATGATAATTCTAAATGAATCTTTCTTACAACCGGAGAAAATGTTTCTTTATAGTTGATGCCATCTTTTTGAGGAAACCTTCGACAACAAGTTCGCTTATATCGCTTTTCAATATCAACATTCGAGTCGCGCTTATTCTTAAAGACCCATTTACACCCGACTCTTTTACAAACTTCGTGGCAATTCAACGATATTGCAGACTTTGTTGTGATCCATCGATTTCAACTCATCTTTCATCGCATTTAACCATTTAGAAGATTTCACTTTTTATGACTTGTGAAAATGAAACCGGATCCTCATCGACTCCCAATTCAAATTCGTACTCGTGTAAATAAACCACATAATCATCGTAAATAAGAGATCATTTTCGTCTTCGAGACTTTCGTGCTACTTCATGTGCGGTTCATCTAATGCAAAAGTTCATTAAGGACAGCTTCTTAACAGGTGTTTCGATCATTTATTTGTTATTTATGTAGTACTGTCAAACCGTTCAACAATCAGAAAACGAATAACAACTTGTACAAATTGCAGAAAGAACTCGAACCCTAATTTCTCGATCTCCACATTACGTGTTCTAAAACTCCCACTAATCCTCTACCATTTTCAATGAACTTAGCATTTCCAAGCCTTCAATAATTCTCGTACTATGGTTACGACAATAAATCTATAACTCTTTAGCATTTTTTGGATAACCAATGAAAAAACCACTGATTATTCTTAAGTCCAGCTTTCTTTTTCGCATGGATTATATATCCTTATTTCGGTCGACATCCCCAAACATGGAGGAGATTTAAACTAGGTCTCCTTCGTCCACAATTTAAAAGGGGTCTTTATCCGTCTTTACTAGGAATCCCGTTTAACAAATATGCAACAAACTTTTAAGATATGAATCCACAATGATGAAGGTAAAGAAGAATTACTCATCATACTCCTAACCATTTCCATTAGAGTACCGTTTCGTTTTTCCGTAACACTATTTTGTTGTGGTAAGCCTGTGGCATGCTGTATCGAGTATATACGCCATTAGTTCGAAGGAATTTAGCAAATGGACTTTATTGTATTCATATTCATCGTAACTTCCATAATATTCACTACCTCTATCGTACCTGATAATTTTCATATTTTTATGTCTAATTGTCTTCAACCTCAATTATATACACATTTAAGACATATATAGCTTCGAGATTTCGATGCAATAAGTAGAAATACCTATAACGTGAAAAGTCATCAATAAAGCGCGATAAAATATTTCTCTCCACCAAAAGATGTAACATCAAAAGATCCACAAATATCGATGTGTATAATTTGCATGAGTCGTGTGCTTCTTGTGGCGGCTTTCTTAAGCTTGTGATTTGTGTGTTTTCCTTTAATAAAATCCGCCATTGTGCCGCTAAGACGCAAAATCCAATTCATTAAGAATTTCATTTTTACTAATCTTTCAATTCTTCTTCGATATATGACTCAAACATTTCTGCCACAAATAAGCCGAATTTTTATTCATAAAACCACATTTAAGACCAATATTACGCCGCAAGGTCATCGCAGTCTCAACAAAAAGTAATTTCTAAGTTGTTTACATAGCCATCATAAAGAATAATACTAAAACCTATGAGATGATTGTGAGCGAACAAACTAAAACAACGATTTCAAAATTTAAAGTATCTAATATAATTAAGTTTAAAAAATGAAATCCAAGTTATAAGAAACGAAGGAACATAAAGTGTTTCCGAAAAGGTCTAAATGATGTACAATATCTAAAATCAATCGATATGTTCCAATAGCTTCAATCGGTGCTTTGACTCGGTTTCTCATGAAGACAAACTTTTCATTCGTAGTTTATGATTCGGGGTTGTATGAATCCCCGATCATATTAAAAATACGAGTGGTACAATCCAGAATCAATCCCCTGTGTATTATAATGAACTCGTCGTCAAATTCGATTCGAAACATACGTAAACACAAGGTTTACCTTTCTTTTCGAATTAGTTCTTACGCTTTCGACACTCATTTGAGCAATGTCTGCGTTTTAAAGCGACAATTAATTCCTTTATGTTCCTCTTTATGAATTCTGGGACAGACGACAAATTAATCTTTAGCCATTCCCGCTTCGCTCTCTTTCCATTCTTCTTTCTAGGTTTCTTTATAGCTCTTCTTCGTGACCAATGAGATTAATGGAGTGATTTTCTTTTTCTTAAGCCTCGCTTCTTCAATGAGCATACATCGTAGTTCATTCACATTTCACTTATCTTTTCATAAGGTTTTAGTTCATGAAATGGACCATATCAGAGGCAATGAGTTAATGATAAATTGCAAAAGAAAATTTTCATCACTTTTATTCCTGCGTATTAAGTCTTGTTGTTGCTGCTTCGTCATTTCAACGACATGCTCATGCATAAGACAAGAACCATCAAATTTTAAGGCCGAGAATTATCATTGCCCCAAGAAGAGAATTATCACGAGTCGACCGAGAATGTGGCCGCAAATTTCATAAATTTTTGAAGACTTTCAAATATTAGAAAATGTACATTTAATGTTATTTCATACAGTCATTAAGATAAACATTAAACTCAATCCGTTCGATTTTTCCCAAGCTTTATACAAAGATATTTCCGTCAAAGACCGCTACAATCAGGAAGAGCAAGGTGGGGTTTCTCGCCTGTGAGTGCCAAATTAGGATCCGTAACACCAAGGTGAAAAACCGGACTCGTCACTATTCAAAAATTAAGTCATCGAATGTTCGAACATATGTAGCTTGCGAACGAAGAGAAACATGAGCATTTATCGCAAATAAAAAAAACATGCCCGTACATTAATGCTTCGAACATTAAACTTACATAGATATTCATATAAAATTAGATTAAAATAATAATTATAATAATAATAAGCAGTAACAAATTCTTTTGGGTGATATAACAATACACGATAATAAACATAATTTAGCGCGACTTAAATTTAATAATAAAAATCGTTTATACTCAAATTAGACATGTTTATTATCTTTGGATATATAAACATATCTTAACTAAGTATATAACAAAATTAAAATTATATTTAAAGATTATAAAATAAATGATCAATCTTTGGGCGATCCGTAAATATTTTATAATCAATGAATTTTAATATTTTTGTAATAAAATATTAAATTATTTCATAACAAGCATTACAACTTCATGTAGTGAATTAATTTATTTTAATTCGACGTCTATTAAACTTACTAATTTTGTCATTTTAGTGACTAACAAATTAAACATAACATGACATCAACAAATAATAATTTCAATCACATCAATTTACTTTAATGCCTAATTCACATCTACCCATACGAAATTTAATACACTTAACTTAAATAAAATTATATGAAAATTCATAAATTTAAGACCGCGCCCTCGGTACCACATTTTAGAATTACGTTTCAACTTTACGAAACAAATTCTAAAAATACATAATAACAAGCATCTTTTAAATTCAAGCGATTTTTACATATCTATAATAAAAGAATACATACGTTCGTATTCATGATTTATAAAATTTCAATTTTAAAATTTCGATCTTCAAGCAGACGTAAGCTTATCTCTCTATTCCCTTTCAACTTTCCGTACTATCTGGACAAGATAAACGTACGAAGTGTGTTAGGAAGAGAGAAGACTTATTCTTAAATTACGTTCTATTTAACTACCATCCATCAAGCGGTTACTAACCAATTCTAAATTTATGAAAATTTAATAAATTAATTGATTTTATTATTAAAATCAATGACATAAATTAAGAACTCCTATTCATTTTATGTCATACGAGTTACAAATATAAATATCATGTTAATACATGCATAACATGTTATGTTTATGTACCACGACCAAGTTATCATTTATTACGACATGTTGGCGCAGTTAAGAAAATAAATATCTAAGCTATCATGTTATAAAAATAAATAACATAAGTAAATATTTATTATAACATAAGTATGAAGCAAGAAATAAATAACTTATATTATCAGCGAGTTATAAAATAATCGACATGTTATCGATGTTTATTAAAATAACGCGAACCACAAATAAAATTTTAACATAATGAACCTAACGACTTAAAATTTGTTAAATCCGGGTCCAATCACGCCTTACCAAGACATTGAAGCTTGATTAATTGATTTCAGATCATCAATCGAACAATCAAATAAATCTCAAAATCGATATATTTATAGTCAACTCGAGCATTATGACCAGAGTAATCCAACAAGTCAAGAAAATCACTCAATTCCATTACCATTAGTACAATCAAATCTTAAAAAAATCATCTATGATAAAGAGGGATCATTATGGATCATTCAATTAGATGGTTAGAGAAGTCATGCGTCTGAAGACTACAATGCCCTCCCTAAAAAGCTATAGCCAGTCTCTCTCAAATGCTTACGGGGGTGAGGGAACTGAAATTCCATATGATGTTATGGAAAGAAAACTCAATGAGTAGCGACCAGCTTCTCGTAGCCACTAAGTTCCATAGACGACTAGCCTCCGTAGCCGCCTACAACCATTGACTACTACGTGTAGTCACCACTCAACTGTTGTTACACCACTCATTAATTACCACTTCTTATAACTACTATAGGAAGGCAACGACTATTGTTGTATATGCTGATACTTGTATTTCTAAACTAATTTAAAGACAAGTGGTTTTTAGTGCCTTCTCCCTACATGAGAGAATGGTGTTCCTTTGTATTTAAGATTTTGGGGTCCCCTTTTGTTATACTTTTTTATCTACGTGTATATTAAATTCTTCATACAACGCCAAGACCACTAATCACTACTTTATTATCGTGAATTTTCGGTACGCAACAAACAGATTACGCTTCTCATATAAAATCCATTTTGCATTTCAAACATATTCAAAATACTAGTCAAAAAGGGAGGTTGAAATGTCACTTTTAAATCATTTTTTTTTATCATTATATCGATCAACATAGATGTTTAAGTGTCCTTTTTTGAAGGCGGAGGTGCGCACCGCACCGTGCTAGCTTCGTCTATTTTGCTTAACCGCATTTTCGATGTTTTTCACAAAGAAATTGCCGCAAAAATCCGTGTTTACCTATTTCCGTCCCGACTAGCGAATTTACGCCTTTCTACCGCAAATTCAACTTTTCAAAAAAAATTAAATAATCAATAAATACAATCATTACCAATATCAAATTATTTTTCAACAAACTTAACAACTATTTTTTAATAAACTATAATTTTATTTTATTATCTATCGAGAAATTACTCTCACACTTCAACAACTTTGATAGCTGATAATTGGTGTCTTAAAATTTAGAGCCATGGCTCTTATCACTCAAAGAAAAAAAATGTTTTTTTTCGGCATTTTATGTAGGCTATCATAATGGTTTTCACGCCTGCAAATTTTTTTGAGTGGTTTTTAGACCGTTGCAATTCCATTCATTGCTAAGTGTCTTTTCCTACAATAAACTGCAACCATGGTAAGGTTTTATAACAGTGGTACCTATAGCAGGGCTGTCAAAAAAATTATTGTTCGCGAACAATTCATGTTCGGTTCGCTACAGCTTCGCGTTCGATTCGTTCGGCTACAAATGGCATTTAACACGAATAATTTTTTTTTGTTTGTTGTTAAACGAACCAAACACGACGCGATGCGTTCGTTCGTTCTATTCCTCCGTTATCGTTCAAATATAAAATAATTTAAAATAATTATATATAAAAAAATTTATGATATTTTAAAAATAATTATATATTATAAAAATTTATCATATTTTAAATAAATAAACTTCTATAAATATAATATATGCTAAATTATTAATAACAATAATAATATTATACATTAATTATATTAATATAAATATTATAATATTGTAATTAATATACTATATTATATATTAAAATAAAATCCTAAACAAACCCTAACGCCTTATTCAGTTCGTTTTATTTTTGCGAAGACGCGATTACCCGTGCACAAAATACCTGATCAATTTACTACATTTTGAGGAAGTATGCTATCAAAGCTATAGCTGTCAAAAAGCTCCGTTGTTCGGCGAACAGCTTCGTGTTCGGTTCGCGTAAGCTTCGTATTCGATTCGTTCGATAAGCTGCACCAGATTTAACACGTCGTTCGATGTGTTGTAAAACGACGAACACGAACAAATTTTTTTCATTCGTTTTGTTAAACGAACCAAACACGGACAGCCGACGCTGCTCGAATATTTCGAACACAAACACTAACTCCGTTCGTTCGCGTTCGATTCGTTTACACCCGTACTAACAAAGAGCAGTTTAATGAGTTAAAGCGCTGCTATTAGATATATATTTTTATTTTTAAAAGTGATTTGTAGCTTGTTTGTAATATTATACAATCTGCTAATTTTAGTTTTGTATTACAATAAAACAAATCGAATAATAAAATATTAATATTAAAAATTTTGCTAATTTAAGGCTATAATTTGAAAGCAAATCGCCAGCTAAAATAGGAAACCACTCAAACATTTAATACGGCAATAATATAAATGGAACCTCACAAAACGTGCCCCAATAACAATGATTTATCAGTCAAAAAATAAACCAACTTAATTACAAAATATGAAGAGGAAAGCAGAAAATGTAGGCTATATGCATATCATCCTCCTAAATTTGACATTTACAAATATTCATTCGTTGGCCAAAATTTGATGATATTTTCAACTCTACAAATTAAACACATTAACAATTATCATATGTAAGAAGAAATGTTAGTTCACATTGTCCACCGATAATCAATTTTACAAATAAATAATTATAGTTCCCTCATTTTCTTGTTATAATATTAGATGCATAATATAAAAATTGTAATTTTACTAGCAAATGAAAAAATTGAAGTAAAAAAAGTTATGTTGTTGTAATTGAAATAATTTCTCAATTTATATCTCCATGACATTTAGATAAAAAGATATTGTTTAGATGGAAAATCAAAGACGTAAATACTACTAAAAGAAATATTGACCTACAATCAACTACAAGAAATAAAATATCAAAATGAAGTTTTAGATGTGTCACATTTTGGAAAACCTTACCTTTAGAAGTCATGAGTATAAATATTTTCTGATCTATATCAAGAGTTTTTTTAGGTGACTTCGATTATCTAAAATGTGATTAACTATAGGGGCTTGCCCTTATAAAAAACTTAAAGACCCCGGATTAATATAAACCCTATGTAATGCCTTCATATCAGATAGGGGAAATTGTCGGTCAAAATTAGTTCGCAGACCAAACGGATGTCATGAATTCTTTAGTTTGTTTGATCAAGCCTCATCCCAAGTCATGTATCTATTCTTCGGATAGATACATTTATTATGATGAAGCGCTTGATTACCTAAACTAACGTTTATATGAGATCAGTTTAATTTCGTATTCGCCAAATTAAAATATTATTTTCAAAAATCCATCATATATATATATATATATATATATATATATATATATATATATATATATATATATATATATATATATATTAAATTAAACCCAAAATTCTATTTTATAAAAACAATATTTTAAACTTTTCAACCTCTAATAACGCTTTAACGACCGACACCCGTGTAGCTCAAGTCAAAGAGACCAACCTGAGAAATATCATCACAGAAACGAGTAATAAGGGTGGAATCCACTCTAGCACCACCTCGACGCTCAATAGGGGACATAATCATATTGAGGTCTCCCCCAACAAACCAGTTTTCAATAATGGTTGACCCCATAGTGATAAGCTTTTGCCACAGTAAGTATTTGTCCCGCAAGACAATACTTGCATAAATAAAGGTGGCCTACCCATTGAACTCTTCCATCTCATAATGCAATAATACGAACTGCATATCGTCCTCCACAATATTAATATTAATACTCTTTTTCCGAAAGATCCAGAATTTATTGTTGGCATTACAATAATGCCTATACTGTTAGAATTTACGAAGAATAGCAGCCCTATGGACGGAAACCATAGGTTATAGAATTGCAAAGTGAACCAGCTTATGAACCCTACACAATTGCTTTAAACGATTAAGGGAGCTAGGATTCGCCACCCCCTAATGTTCCATACCAAAATGTTAAACATTTGGTTTTAACCTTCCCCGTCTAGAAAGTCTAGGGGGTGGGGGATCATGTTCATCATCTGAATGAGAAGAAATATCAACATTCTGCAAGTGCATGTCCAGGGCAAGGTCTGCTTTTTTCCTTCCCTTTTTTCTACTAAACCTTTAAATCTGTCAATCGGCTTCTAAATCAATACTAGCATAACGAGTGTCACTGCCCATACTAAGGCTGGTAACTTGAGTGGCAGGTGGAGGCTCGAGATGTTCCTCTTCAGATTGAGAGGTAAAATCAGAATTCTTCAAGATGGAATCATGTGAAATGGCATTTGTTGATCTTCCTTTCTTTCTACCGAATTTCTGAATTTGTCATTCTGCCTTTAAGGCAGCACTGGCATTGAGGGCAGAGCTTCGGTCTATAGGAGAGGTGTAGATAGGATCAGGAGGAGTGATGGTGTGACTAACGGATGAATTGCCAGGGGGAACCTCATTGCACGGTATGACATTTGGGAAAGCCTCGAAGTGTTCAAAAGCAAAGGGAGCCTCAGAAGACGGAGGCTGCAAGGTAGGATTCTCAACAGGCGTGGTGCCATCCTCAGGAGGAACCGAATGGGGGTGGGAGTCCAGCATAATGACTCGAAGGATATGTGGTTCAATTGCATCAGGGACTGAAATGGGGTTTAATTGGTGAGTGTCGGGTAAAGTTTCAGGGGGGGGGAACAGAAAAGCATCTAAAACTTGCGGTGATAGAGTTGTCAACTGCGGTATTCCATCAGTGCTGATAGGAGAGCAGAGATAGCAGGTAAATTTTCAGGAGGAAGAGGTTGATCCGGCAGAACAGCATTGACACCTTGTTGTGAAGCCGAAGGCTTTAAATGCGGATGGAGTCGGTAACATATGGAAGGACTGTGCCCAAACATGGAGCAGTGAGAGCAGTAGGGAGGGTGAGCACCCATAACAACCGGTTGCCAGTAACCTTTGTGCAAGGAACCGATCCATACCTCATCAGGGTATGGTTGGGTGACGTCCAGTTCGACGAGAAAACAAGCATCTGAGGGACGAGTAGCTTCTAAGGTTGGATTGTCCACGGGCAATGGTTTCCCAAAGCCCTTGGCCAGCGAGAAGAGTATTTCATAGTTGAAATGATGATATTTAAGACCGGGAAATTTGATCCAAACGGGAAGGATAGGAGATTCAGCCTTAGGATCGAAATCAACGGTCCATTTAAGAACTTTCATTAGTCGATTTTCAATCTTAATCACCTTACGAGAGAAAACAGTAGTATAATCCATATCCGTGGTAAGATGTATCAAAACGTGTCTCCCGTCGAGTGAGTCAACTTTCCAAGATCCAACAAGCTTCATTGAATCAAAAACCTTATGAATGGTCTCCATCTTAGAATGGTCGTACATAAATTTCCAACCAACACAAGTCGACAAGAAGAGGCGAGAATGTTCATTTCCTCGTAAGTGAGATAGAGAGCTGGCTTATCATTTTTTGCGTCCCAATTTACGAATGAAATTATAGTTTCCTCCACCGAGTTCCAACGCATTGTGAAACTCTTGCAGGAAGAAGCACGAATTCCGCTTAGGGCTCGGAGTCAAACCAGCCGTGACTGCGTCTGCATAGTTACAGGCCATTCTCGAACGACAGAGGAGGAAGAAGAGAGAAGGGAAGAGAGAAGGGAAAGGAGAGGTCTCACCAGGGCAGAGAGGGAGGAGGAGAGAGTTAGCATCTAAATCGCCATGAAATCCCAGAGCTCGAAACCTAACCAGCATCGCGAGATATATATATATATATATATATATAACTAAACTAGTATTAAATAAAATTGATGAATCCATACCTTTATTATTTTGCTAAATTTCCTTCAAAGGTCTCACTCTCCTTCTTCACAACCCTAAATATTTTTTGTCAATTTCACCTACTCATAAAATTAATGATGTTCTTTATAAACAATAGCATATGATCTATTACGATTTCACCTTAATTTAATTTTTTTCTAAATTATTGCATGCCTCAATTTTCCTCTTTCTTCCTTTGCACTACTGGCAACCACTTTGACCGTTTGTATTTTTATTACATTTCAAATTTGTAACTTAAAAGTTCTAACATAGGAAGTTCATAACAATAAGAGGTTATAAACAAAATTTCACACTAAAATAATTTAATTCTAAATTGTAAGATCAAAACAACAAACTTATGGTTCATTATCCTCCAAAATTTCAGTCTATTTGCTTACATAGTTCGTTTACCCTTAATTGTTTGTTTTACTTACCCCCCTCACTTCCCCGTTGTTCGGCTCATCTCCATCTTATATTTATAACCTTCCCTAATGCTCGACCTGTACATTTACTTGACACTATCCAAAATGCTCACATGTTTACTTCACTGTTGGGCGTACTCAATACCTGCTAGAGTAACACACATGGTTGCCAATGCCACTTGTCGTTCAATCAACACAACTGCTTTCCTTCTGCAGACATCATTCCTCATGCATGACATCGGCTACTTGCTCCCATACCGCTCCTCACTCACCTTCTCTCCCTATCTCACTCTCTCATTTCCATCTCATGATCAAATGGATTGCGTTGGCCTTCCCCCCGACTCCTATTAGCATAACGACTAGCATTGATTTGATTAAATTAAAATTATTTTTTTACCGGCCTTCATAGCATTATGAGATAATAATTCACTGATGTTGAATGTGACCGAATATTAAACTAGATGTATGGTGAAATGATTGAGAAAGAAATATATCAATCTCTTGAAAGTGGCAACTAATGAAAATAATATGATGAGAAGTTAACCTAGAGGGTGTGGTCATATTTGAAAATTGGTAGAAAACGTATTAAAAAAAGATGCATAGATATCAACATGAAAGTTTTAATAAAACTAGTGGTAGCTTAAAGTTCATAGGATTATAAGTCGTTCAAAAAACATTATGATTAACAAATTTATAATGTCTTCAACAACAATGGACCATGATAACTCCAACTTATGCAGTTACATGTCCTAAACATGCAATGCACTTTAAAAAGATGGGATTAGTTGCACCGAACTTATTGACAACCATAATGATTTTCAAAGAAGATTGAATGAACAAGCTCAGTAAATATGCATAATCTTTATTCGAGAGTATCCATATCACTAGCACAATGTAATTTCATAAAACTCGTTTAAAATAATTTAGAAAAGACAAATGATGGAAATGATAAAAAAGAGTCTAATGAATAAATCAAGCAATCTTAGGGTATGCATGGGACAACTTATTGCTTGTTTTGTTTTTTAGAACGCCACCATATTTCCGTTTGGGAATTACTTTCTTTCTGTTTTTTTTTTTAATTTATGTGGTAGAAAAGTATTTTTAACCCGAACTGTTAAGGTATGGTGGCAACCAAAAAACTACGGTCTGAATTTTTGAAAATAAAATAAATTTGTCATTGTCACTGCAGTTTTTTGAAAAATTATTTCTTCTGCAGCAGCTTCACAGCTATTTCTTCAAACAACTGTAGCTGCCCCAAACAGACCCTTATCTTAAAAGCTATGCGGCTAAAAGAGCATAATTTTCTTTTCATAATTGAATAGGAATAAAATTGGAGTTTAAATATCTGATATATTCATTGTAAAGAGGAAAAAAGAAGAATTTAATGCACCTACAATTTTTTGCAAACCAACATCACTAAATATGAAACATGCATAACTACACTTTCACATAATTATGGACATGAGTCCATGTGATTATGTGCTTCTAAATTTTTTTTTACGGACACGAGCTTTGCCATGGGATGCATATCTATAAATTACTAAGGTTTTTTTCTCAGGGAAAGACTTCTCTTAACCATTTTAGGCTTTTGAAGTATAATTATGTATGTTTACGAATGTAATTACACTTGCTCTCAAGTTGACATGTAATGCGCATGCTTGTGTCAGTTTGAAACCTTTTTCATTCTATTTAAGGCTGAGAAGTTGTGGAAGAACTATGCTCTACCTCATTTATTCAATTTTGCATGTTCTTATTCTTTGGCAATCTCTAAGGGAAGATAATAAGTTCATAAATGAGTCCAAAGCGTAGATCGGCAACAAGCATTGCATTTGATCTTTTACAACATGTCCAAGTTGCAAAGAAAAAATTTATCCAAATTAGGATTTTTATCAAAAATATTTACAAAGCTTCCCTTGAAGGGGGTTGAATGGAAGTGTGAGCCTAGTATACCACTCCAATAAAAGACATGAATAAATGATCATCAAGAATAATGTTAGGCTACTTGCCATGCTAATAAACACAATTGTGTTGCCCAGAGCACTTGGGTGGTGAGGACTGCACCATTAATCCTATAGAAGATGAGTATGGTTAAGGCATTGGCTGAAGTGGATCACACTGAGATCATATAAAAAAGATGAGCTCTTCTTGTGTTGAATTTGCAGATTAGTAAGCAAAGGAAAAGTAAGCAGCACTTCTCCTGATACCTATAAAGTTATACTTTAGAGATTTATAGATCATTGCAAATCAATTTGATAGAGTCGCCATCTTCATTGGCAGCTCACCCAAGACATGCTCATGGCTCCTGCATACATTGTATTTATAGCTAATCGATTTGAGCTTTGGTGATAATGTTCAATCTCAAATTTATTTATCATAAGTTTGTTTGAGCTCGTTCATAATGAAATTAAAGATCTTTAAAGAAGCAACTCATTTAAAAAAAAAAAAAAAGAGAATTACCAAGTTTTATCAAAGCGAGCCTATTGAGCTTAGGAAATGAGAATTTATTTGATGAAACTCAAGAACAGAGTCCAACTTTACCAAGACAAATATTATCAAGCTCAGTTTGCTCACATGCCGCTTCTTCAACGTATATCTTTTCCAATACTCAGTCTTTATCAAAACTCATATAGAAATTTAAGCGGGTTTCTTATAATATTATCTCTAAACATAATTTAAATTTATTTATTTAGCAAAAGAGTATTTATAAAAATATTCAAACTTATTTGATTAGTTAATCAAATGATAGTGAACAAGCTTTAATCAAGTCGAGTCACGAGTAGCTTGTTGAACGCTTGGTTCATTAGTAGCCCACTAGAGGGTGTTCTCCTCTTAGACTTCAAAGTGACAAGGTATGTTTTAGCAAGAACAATAATTTCTTGAGTTGCAATGAATCCTAATACATTAGTGTGAATCTTCTCTCTCCAATTTGCAGATTGAGTTAACAAACTCAAGATTACAACTAAATAAGATATCCAAATCATGAAATTTTGAAGATTTCAACAACCCTCCTAACACCAAGCTTTAAACCTTGAGAACATCGAATAAAAGCTACAATTAGCACCAAGTTCAATTTGTATCACCAAATAACCTAAAGGTAATTAAAGAGCTCAGCAGCATTGCAGGAAGTTAAATACAATGATTTGAGAAATGAGCTTGCATCTTTTTAGAGTTTAATATTTATATGGATCATGAAGATCATGGAAGCCGAGTAACAATGAACTTATGTTCTATTTTTTTGGTTTTTATAAGGGCATAAACATAAGCCAATGATATCTACTCTTATAAGACCGATGTGCATAATTACTAAAATTTGCGTAGTCAATAATTCTTTGTGTTTGTATAGTTTGTTGGAAAAGTAAAATTACACTCACAAAAGTAACCGGCATAAAATTGAATTTAGGGCCCACTTTGAGCAAGCAAACAAAATTTTGGAAGAGTAAATCTTTGATAGGTTATCCTACTCAATAGAACCTCTTTATAGGTTTTATTTTGAGAGTCAATCTTCTTTCCTTACTTGAATAGTCATGCACTTCCATTAATTTAATTATTTTTATGTAATAGTTAATATGATAAAACATGAGGTGAAATAGCACTAAACTTCATGGAGTAACAAAAAATTATACTAGCAATAGACATTAATGATTTCTGCTTTTTGCAGAAAATAAAAGAATACCTCCAAATGGTGTTAGTTTGATCATGAATTGTGGGTAGCTCCATCAAAGAATCATAAAAACTTGAGCCAGAACAAAGATATTTTTCAATAGTGATCCATGGACGCGGGAGCTCAAATAGGCCAATATAAAATGACATAAAATGTGTTGGGGTAGAGCTATAAATAATCAATCTTGCTATGCCAGATCCACCAACAAAAATATGACTGAAAGTGCCATTTGTATCAAATTGATCATAAAAGATATGGAATATTATGATTGTTTGGTGGTTGCTGATTCCATGTACAACTTTCTCGGATGCATACACCAAGATACATCCATGGTAAATTAGATCAATGCAATCAACGATCAATAAATTAATATAGTTTTCACTTTTGTAATGCACTTAATTTACTCTTCTCTTCTGTGCCAATAATCTGAGTACCAAATCTAACAATAGGATAAGAAATATAAACACCTATGCTTTCACAATGACAAAACAACTCATGAGCTTCCTCCAAACAGCCTTTTCGATAAATTGCATCTATAATGCATTTATATGAATATTCATTTGCATTACAGCCATTGGTCTTCATCACCAATACAACCTTCTTGGCTTCATCAATTCTCTCTTCATCACATAAAGCTTTTATAAAAGCATTATATGTATATGTATCTGGAGCTACACCAAATCTCACCATCGAATAAAAAAGGTTACGTGCTTTATCAATCCTATTCATCTTACAAAAGCTCGTGATGAGAGGATTGAATGAGAAAATATCGGGTGTAATACCTTCGACTTTCATCTTTAAGAACAACTTCATTGATCTACGAGCATCTCCTACAGCACAGAGCGATCTAATCAGTATATTATAAGTTACCGCATTTGGTGTAACACCCCATTCTACCATCTCATCAAAGCAATCGAAAGCATCATCAATTTGGTGGGCTCTACAAAGACCATCTATCATGGAGCTGAATGTGAAAACATCAGGCTTGAACCCATGTTCTAAGAGCATCTTCAGAACATTTTTTGCCATATTTATATCTCCAACACGAGAGTAACCACTGATAAGTGTGTTGAATGTTATTAGATTCGGATAAAAACCCATATGTGGCATTTCATAAAAAAATTTCAATGCCTCCTGCCTTATTCCAGCTTTGATAAATAAATCAATCAACATGTTATATGATTGAATGCTACATAAGATGTTATCCAAGACCATTCTTTTCAGATATCTCCTTGATTCCACAACTTTTCCATCCTTCAATAAATGTTCAACAAGCAAAAGGTATGTATTAAAACCTGGTTTACCTCCATTATGAACAAAATCATCAAAAAACTTACAGGCTTCAGCTAGTTGGAACACCCTAACCATGCAAGCCATAACAAGGCTGAATGTAGAATTGTCCAAAACATAACCTTTCTTTCCCATTCTCTCCATAAAATCAGCAGCTTCTGTGGCCATATTATTCTTAGAAAGGCAATATAACATTGTGCTACAAGCATTTACATGAAGAACACAATATTTTTCTAGGAACTCACTCAATTTCTCGTAAGCACTGATTGGTTTTAAACATCGAAAGACTCCATGGATCAATGACCGAAATGTAGCATCATTAGGAACTACCATCCTAGTCTTCATCATATCCAAAACCCTAAATGCCTCATCAACCTTCTTTGCATTACAAAACCCATCAACCAGCATTGTGTAAGTGAACACATTTACTGTTGTCTCAAAATTCTGCATTTTCTTCACCAATCTGAGTGCCTCCTCAACTATCCCTGACTTGCACAAACCATGGATAAGGGCATTGTACGTAAATTGATTGGGATAGCAGTTATCAGATGCCATTTGTTGGAATTTCAAGTAGGCGAGATCGAGGGCATTCGCCTTGACCAATGAATAGATCACAGAATTGTAAATTCTGGTACTTGGTTTAAGGCTAAGTTGGGGTATTTGTCCAAACACTTCGTTTGCATATTTTGCAAGCCCTAATCTACCCCAACTTACAATAAGAATGCATAGTAGATCCTCTGTAATTCGAAGCCCAGAATCTCTAATCTCCTTCATTAGCTCAATCGACAATACTACGGGGCCCTTTCTCCAAAAAATATCAGAAAGTGCTCTTTGAACCGACTGATCCTTCGCCAAATCTTGTCGGATACTGAAAGCCCAGATGTAGAATTTGAGTGAGTGAATAGGGTCTTGCTGTTGTTGTAATATACTGATGAAAGATTTTGAATCAAGAAAACCAGAATTAAACTCAGTTCGTAAGACAAAAAACCAGTTCTTTTTTGAGAGGACCTCAGAAAGGCGGAATGGGTTAAGCAGATGATGGTATTGGATTCTATTTTCACACCAAGTGGGTTTTTGTGAATTTGAAGACCGAATAGACTGACCGGAACTGGAATGTAAAGGGTTTTTGGTTGTGGAGAGCTTACACGAAGAGATAGCTGTATTGGAGTTGCAGCTGAAGATGGAATCGTCCTTCAACTTCTTCGTGATTGATTGAAGGAGGTTTGGGAGAGGAAAGCTTCTCATGGTTGCCGGGAGCGGCGGCGACGACGTACGACCAGTAGGGGAAGTTGAACTCTCCCCACAATGGGGCATTTACATGCACACCAAATAATTTTTATACATTTACATATGTACCACCAAGATTTTCATATTTATTACATGCATTTTGGGTGGGACCAAAACAATAGATTTTATTCATTCCTAAGACGTGTAAGGTTTTGTTAAGATTTTGGAAATTTGAGTGGGGCTTATGATAGTGTCTCAGACATGAGTATAAAATTTATCTAACAAAAAAAAAAAATTATAACATTTTAGATTTTATTAAAACAAAGCATGCAAACTACTGCATGTATTGAATGTGGCTAAAAATATATTTTTTATTTTTATGTAGCTTTATCATGAATGGCGATTATCCTCACTGTCAGATGTACATTTATATACAGTAGGTGAGGTGTAAGAAATGAGAATAGTAATTGATGTAGATATGGACGAGGTTATTGTTCCGATGATTTCTAATTCATTTATTTTATTGTTTTCTTAAAGGAATTTTATTTGATTTGATTGATTTCATTTGATTCTTGATTTCAAGTTAATTAAGTTTGAAAGAAGATTAATTTTATTCTAGGGGCCAATAAATAAACTAAATTTTACACAAGCACACAAAAACGAGAAAAAAAATATATCTTATGTACCAAAACAATATATACACACATCAAAAAATACATAGTGAACAAATCAAATAATAAAAGCAAAGACTGATGCAGTTGGGTACCACATTACACCCACGAAGAACTGGTAGACAAGTTCGAAGTGTGGGCCTTCTCCATTCTTCAATTTTGATTTTTTTTTCTTGTCTTGGTGTGGAACTTTTAGGCCTCACTAAGTATCGTCGAGTTATGAAACTCATCTTATTCAACCTAATCCTATCGATTTAGACATACTTTTAATTTTAATTACATTCAAATTTCTAAAATATATCTTAATTAAGCCTACAAAATAGAGGTAATACATGAATATGCACAATCACAAGCAAATATATCACACATAGCTAGATGTCAAGCATCACATCCTACTATATCATTCTTAGGTGCATAAACATGAGCATGCAACTCCTACAAGTAAAACATGTTAGTTTTAAAACCACTTTTAAAACAACTTTAACATTTAGATTGCCTTGCTAAGCTTCAGCACCAATCAGATAAATATTGGAGCTATTTAAAGAGTCTCTCTAATATTTAATCAAACATGACCATTTACTCTAGTATCCAAACAATGCAATAATCAAATCACAAAGTAATCAACTGCAAACACCCTAGCTTATATAGTTGTTAGCGGACTAGCAATAAAAATCAATGTTGAGGTAGATGTGTATTTACCATTTTGGCGATTTTAGTTTTGGTGATTACTAATTTAGTGATGAGTTTTAAATTTCAATCTTAGTTTTAGATTCAAGTTGAGTTTAGGTTTTCCATGAGCAACGGGATTGGTGGGACCCACCTAAGATTGGTCCTACTTTTTCTAGTCTTGGCTCTTAAAAGGATACGAGAAAATATTGTGTTTGTAGTCGGAACACAGTTTTGTGTCTGGACACCAATAAGACTGCATCATTTGTAAAGTGATGGGCCTCATTTTCACCATTAAAAGAACAATTTAAAATGCATTTTTCAGCGTGACCCGATCTGTAGAACGCCCTAATAACTTTAAAAAAATGCATGTAATTCAAAACTCGGAACTGTTCATTGCCACACACTATTTATTTTCCTTTTCTCGATTAGGAATTTTTCTGTGTCTAGGGTTTAGGTGATATTCCCCTACTACTTCCGAAGAGCATCACAACATCGCATTTTTGAAGATGGAATACAAATATTTTGATGACAATAATGGAACGGAGGTGAGATTCATTGCTTTTAAAATGGTAACATTCATTAGGGTTTGCTCGATTTATTTTGATTGATAGATTTTGTTTGTAGTTTCTCTTAATGTGACTTGGTGTGGATCTCTACTATTTTACCCAAACATGTATTTTTATTGTTTTTAATATATATATTATGATTTTATAGGCTTTCATTTGTTACTTTCACGGGATATGCCACTGTTTGATTCATTTATAAAAAAACAAAATAAATAGAAGGCAAATTATGGTCATAATGTAACCAAAAGACTATTAGAAGAATACTTCAATACCTCCAAAATAACTCAAAAATACCACCATAATACCACCGAAATTTTACTTGAATTTTACTAGAATATCATCAGAATATCACATTAATACCACCATAAACCACAACAATATCACAATAATATCACTATAATACCACTAGAACACCACCTAAATATCACTAGAATACCACAAAAATATCACAACAATATCAATATAATACCATAATAATATCACGATAATACCACCAAAATAACACCACAGTATCATTATAATACCACAAGAGTACCACTAGAACATCACATAAATGCCACCTGAATACCACCATAATAGCACAATAATTATCAGTATAATACCACAATAATATTACAATAAAATCACAAGAATACTACCACAATACCACTACAATACTAATAGAATATCACCACAATAACACTCGAATACCACCAAAATACTAAAATAAGACATCAGAATACCACCAAAATTTTAGGTGGTATTATTGTGGTACTCTTGTGGAATTTCAGAGGTATTATGGTGATATTCATATACTATTTGTGGTCTTTTTATGTTATTTTAGTGGTATTATTATGATATTATTGTGGTATTATTGTGATATTATTGTGGTATTCTAGTGGTATTTTGTTGTTATTTTCGTAGTATTCAGGTGATATCTAAGCGGTGTTCTAATGATATTATTGTGGTAATCTTGTGAATTTTTTTGTGGTAATCTTGTGGAATTTTGGTGGTATTCTTGTGACATTCTAATGTTATTATTGTGGTATTATAGTGATATTATTGTGTTATTATTGTGGTATTCTAGAGGTATTCATGTGGTATTCAGGTGATTTTCTGGTTTTATTCTTGTGGTATTATGAGTACTCTAGTGGTATTTTTGTGGCATTCTAGTAGTATTTTGATTTGTATTATCGTGTTATTTTGGTGTTATATTTGTTGTATTTTGATTGTTTACTGCTTATATTTTGGTGGTTTTTTTGGTTCAATATAAGGTTTTTTGGTGGCATTTTGTTTGTTTATTGTTGATTTTTTTAGCTTATAGGGATGTTTACTAGTGGTTTTTTTTTTGTAGTACTTTATGCTTGATATTATTCTTTTATTAATTTAGACCCTTTTGGTTACATTTTCTTGAGCAATATGTACCCATGCTTAGTTTAGTGAGCCAAAAAAATGTGAGTAATGATCCAATTGTGAACAAACTACTTGACACCATTATGTAGAATTAAAACGACGCATATAAATTATATTGTGATTATGCACATTTTATTGGATTTACTATTCAAAAGCACCATGTCGGTTATTGGCCAAACTCAAAGAAAAATAAAAGTACTATTTTTTATGTGGTAGTGTTGGTATTATAATGGAGCAACCTCTCAAAAACACTGTGAATATAAAATGAGCAGAAACCAGGACAAGTTGTTTAGCTTTGATTCGATATTTTGATGGTAACTGGAAGACTAGAAAAGTTCTAAAAAGTCATAACCATTCTCTAGGAAAGTCTGGTGACCAACATCTTCTGAGATCTAGCCTAAGCATCAACAAAATTAATGGAGATGTGCTCAAATGAATGATAAAAGAAAGATATTGGAACTACAGATGCATTCAACTCTATTACAACTCAAATTGGTGGACCTGAGAATTTAACATTTACAAAAAAATATGCATTCAATTTTCTTCAAAAGGAAAGAAGAATGAGGATTAAGAATGGAGACACTAATTATTTAATACAGTTAATCACAGAGAGATAATCTGAAGGTAACATGTTTGCATGGGATTTCCAAAATGATAAATTAGGTAGATTGATGAGCTTTTTTTGAAGCAATGACATGTCGAGGGTTGATTATGACTGCTTCAGAAATGTCATAATTTTTAATGCCAGTTATTATTGAATAAATATAACTTAAGTTGTGCTCTTTTTATTGGGGTAAACCACCACTAGGAAAGTATCCACTTTGGAGTAGATTTTTCATTTGAGGAGATTATCGAGTCCTTCAATTGGTTATTTAAGACATTTATTCGTATAATGGGTGACAAACTCTTCACTAACTAGAATCAAGAAACGACAAGATGCATAAAAGAATCATTTCCACACATCGCCATAGATTATGCTAATGGCATATATTCAAGAAATTACCTTTAAAGGTGCATTGTTCCATTGGTAATAGAGTAATAAGCAATATGTTTAATACATGCATGAGTAAATAGTATTCAGTAGAAGAGTTTGAACAAACAAGGGTAGAGATGCTTCAAAAAGGGAACCTCTAATATAATGATTGGCTACATGATTTATATTACATTCAGAAGAGGTGGTCAACAACATTTAATAAAGATTTATTTTGCTTGGGAATCCTCTCCACACAACGAAATGAGTCGACAAATAATGTTTTTCATGGTATTTCCAAACATACAAGCTCAATCACTGATTTTTTTTACTTGAAAATTTCATGAAAACACTAAGATGAAATGAGAAGGATGAAGACTTCAAATGTGCTCAACCTTCAATTATTTTTGTTGCTAAAAGCAGCCTTGTGCTGTGGCAGGTTGCTGCATTATATACAAGAAAGATATACTCAATTTTTTATGAAGAATATTCACATTGTGTTGGTGGGCTTGCAATAGAAGGATCTAATGGAAGTCATTTAAAAGATTACATTAAAATTTTGGATAATAGAAGAACAAATAAATATTAGATAGTTAAATTTGATAAAATAACTAGTAATATAAGTTTACTAAAAATTTGAGAAGATGATATTATTATGTGCCAACTACATAAGACATATCAACAAAGAAAATGTGGTGAAGATGCCTGATTAATATTTTCTAGTGGGATGGTCTTCATATGCCAAGCGCAATTTCTTTTTCAGAAATAGTTATCAAAATTTCAAAGAATTGCAGTGGAGGAATAGTTTTTTAAGCGGTGTGATATTTCATACCAACATTTATAAATATTCATATAAAATAAGCACTAAAGCCCAAGGCAATGAAGAGGTTGAAAAATATATGCTGGATTCTCTGAAAAAAAATGTTTACTGATGTTAATTAATATTGAGCAGAAAATCTCTCACATTGGTTAACAACCCAAAGAGAGGAAAGGCCAAGAAGAAAGAATGCATCGTAAAACTAAAAGATCCAACAAATTTACGACCAAAGGCATTTATAATGCTAGGTTAAAGGGACATTAAGAAAAAAAGAAGAGAGCTAAAAGTAAATATTATATTGTGCTTTATAGAATGAAACTATATCATATGAAACTTTAATTTCTTTTAATATCAATTACTAGTTAACTGTTAATTAATTATTAATTGTCTCATATCAGAGGAATGCAATTAATCTATATCAAATGAAGAACACAATGTCTTCCCAATTACTACCTTTTTTCTGTAAGATAAGATTGTGTCATGGAGGTATGATTTTAATACAGTGTGTAAGAATGAACATATATCAAATTCATATTGAATTTTTTTTATAATTTTTTGTTGATGAGTAGTTTAAAATTATAGTAATTCTTCACATCCTCAAGTACACTGAACCCCGATATTTATAATTACGTTTTATATATGAATTTATATTTCTTTTGATGATATCCCTTTCTTTACAATGACGCCAAAAACTTGATGCCAATGTAAATAAGAGTTTCATTTGATATTATAAATGGGATTCTACGCAAGTATACGTATCGTTATCAAGTAATATAGGACTTTCTGATTAAACCCCGAGATATCGAACCCACAGGGAAAAACGTTAATTTTTTTAAAAACAAGAAAACAAAAAAATTACTTTTTTACCTTTTAAGAAAGATCATACTCAAACTAAAGATAATATTATAGGAAAGTAAATTTGATTCTTTTTGGTAATTTTTATAATTTGAAATAAAAGTAAACAACTACTTCAACTAAATTTTTATAAGATAAAATCAAATGTAAATAAAATATCTTTTTCTTTATTATGAATTAGTAACAAGACATAGAATTTATTTTGGAAGTATCTAAAATGTGTTGTGCTAAATAGGAGCAATTATATTTTTTACCTTTACTAGAGAAGCTATAAAGAACATAGGTTAATCTAGTGCTTTAGAAATCTTGAAGACGGGCTAGGCAGGAAGGATATTAGTTCTCACTCTAGAGTTTCCTCTTCTCTATCCACTTAGGGGCTAACATCACGTATCAAGAAATAAAAAAATAAATTGAATTGGGGGCTTTAGCTTGTCACTCTAAAGTCCTCTAATTCTACACCCATCAAAGTATATCTCTCTATTTATTTGCACTCAATCATATGGAATACATTCTCATCCATATAATCTCTTGTGATTCATACTAATTGTTGCCGATACAATACCATACGGGTTCTTACATGTTCTCATAACATATATTAATATCTTAATTAGCCAAATCAAGAAATAAATGAAGTGCAAGGTTTTGAATCATCACAACTTCTTCCAACATTGAATTCCTATACTTCACACAACATCCATCTATATCATCATTTTAAGGAAAAAGATAAAGAAAACTACTCAGAATTCATGAAAAAATTATAATCACAACTTGGTTTAAAAGTAGAAATCATAGTGAAAACACAAAAATTCTTAATTAAAAACCAAATGTAATAATAAATATAAAGGCTTATCTGAAAATCCTCTCCACCAAACACTTGAAGTTCCTTTGAAAACATTGCTTTTCCTTACAATACTCCATAGAGGTTAGCGCCCAACTCTAAGGATTCCAAATCTCACTTATAATCTTAATACAAACTATCTTTAAGTAAGTAAGTAGGAATGGTAAAGTGGAGTGATGTGTTACTAAAATAACTCTCCTACACAATAAACATAAACCACACTCTCCAACAACAACCACTTTTCTGATCTATAAGCCTTCTTTTTATACTTTTCCAACAGATGCCTTCGTATCTCTTCATATTGTGTCCAGATTCAACGGATCCTCTAAAAGATGCACCCATTCAAGAGCAAGTTAATTTAATTTTGGCGCCAATAGGAAGTTACCCACGTTTGTACCAAGAGATGCCACAAACACCCCTTCAAAATGACGCTAAAAATTAAATAACTCCTCTTTAATAACTGTCGTGTGTAAGCTCAAGGTCTTGGCGCTTAGCTGTGGGGCTTCTGGCGTGTAAGTGATCCATGAAAAAAATACTTGTTTTTATGCCTTAATTTTTATCAAAATTTTAAGGATATTATGCTTTAATAAAAGATATTTTATGTTTTTGGATGTAGGTGATGCAAAAATATTCAAAAAGGAAAAAACGATGAAAAAGAATGAAAAATGAGCAAAATGGAGCAAAAATGGAGCCAAAATGCAAAATTGCCAAATTAATGAGCCTGGCGCTTAGGCGTCAGAATCTGGCGCCTAAGCGCCAGCTCGATACCAAATCTGTGACAATTTTTGTAACTACTTTGGACGGTTATTTTGACGGTTAGAGTGGTTATTGAACCATCTAGAAGATTGTCAGTTATTCCTGGATTATAGGACATGTGATACATTGTATTTTGAAGCTTGGAAACGGTTTGGATCGCGAAGAGGTGCGAAGAACTGGACGCGGAGTCCGGCGCCTAGGCGCCAGACACACTTTCTAGAAGATTCATTGAACTTGGACACATTTTGAAGAGGTGCCTTAGGCAACCCTTGAAGCCTATAAATAGGAGGCTATTCCTACAGAGAAAAACACCCACCCCAAGTAACCCAATAAGAAATCCAAAAATTAGAGAGATAATTTTAAGGGCCATACTTTTAGTTTACTTTCCTTCATAAATTAGTGAGTTTATTTTATTTAGAGTTTGTATTGAGAGTTTGGAACAGTTGGTGCTTCTGAATACTATTTTGCTTTGGAGTCAGTAGGAATCAGAGGTTCAGTTGGAGAAACACTTGAGATAAGTATTTGTAATTTTATTCAAAGTTTTATTTATATGTTTTGTTATTTAGATTCAATGTGTTATGAGTAGTTACTTTACTTTCTCCTTTCAATTATGAAAAGATAAATAAGATAATCTAAAATTCGTTGGAGAATTAGAAACTAAAATATGTTTTAAATATTGTGATGATATTAATACGGATCTTAATTTACTATTTAAATTGGCCATTTAAATTGTTAAAATCTGTTGAAGAGTTTTGAGACCTAGAAGGAGATGAACTCTTAACTAGTAAATATCACATGAATCATTGGGTAGTCGAAGGCCTTGTGCGGGGTATTCAAGGTGAAGTGCAAATAAATAGGAAAATATTATTCAACGGGCGTAGAATTGATAAGTTTTTAGAGTGACAGACTAAATTCTTGTAATTTGGTTTATAGAGAGGGAACGGATCACTAGTAAGGCCGACCATAGCCACCCTTGGACATCTAGTAGTGTGAGCCTAGATTAATCCATTCTACTAACAATACATCCAGACCTGATCTATAGATTAGTCAATGTTCTTTATACTATCGAGCGAAGGTAAAGAATAGGACTGCTTCTATTTGGCACAATACCATAAATTTATATTCTCTACGAATATTATATTATCTAAAAAGTTTTGAATTAATTGAAAGGAAGAAAGTTATTTGCTTATTATTGTTTACATCACTCATTATTTCGATCGCTTTAATTCGCTTTTAGTAAATTAAATATTAAATTTAAAACATTAAAAGAAATACATAAAAATAAAATTTAATTATTTAAAAATCTATAAACCTCCTCGTGGGATCGATACTGGGGTCTTTATTTAAAGGCCTATATTACTTGAAAAGATACGTATACTTCCGTAGTACCTCTAGTGTGTAAAATATTTTCCATAAAATTATATTTATATACACTAGCCGCTATTATTATTTCGGTCAAAGTATTGACTATAACATATTTTTGAGAGCATAAATTACTACGTTGTTCGCGGATTGAGGTCAAGTTTTAGGCGCCGTTGCCGGGGATCTGCAAATTTTTTAGATTTTAAATATTTATTTTATTTTTATTTTATTTATTTCTTTTATTGTCAAAATACAAAAATATAAAATACAAAAACATTTATAAAAGAAAAAATAAAAAAAAGTAAGTAGAGATTTTATTTCTTGTTATTTTATTTTACTTTTTATTTTTTTACTTTTTATGCGTAGTTCTGGTTCTGAAGGATTATTGCCTTTAGATTCTGAATTAGAAAGAACTGTTAGAAAAATTAAAAAAGGAAAATAAATTCAAAAATGCAAGAGATGGCTAATTGACATAACAATTTACAAAATCCAATTGAAATTAATGAACAAAATGTTTACAAACCATTAAGGGATTATGCTAGCCCTACAGTTGATGAACGTCATAATAGTATTCAAATACCTACTGTAGATGCTAATTCTTTTGAGCTTAAACCGTCTATTATTCAAATGGTTCAATCAATTTGGGGGGAACACCAAATGAGGATCCAAATTTACACCTTTCTAGTTTTTTAGAACTTTGTGTTACCTTTAAATATAACAATGTTTCTGATGATGCTATTAGACTTAAACTCTTTCCTTTCTCTTTAAGAGATAAAGCAAAGGTGTGGTTGAACTCATTAGAAACAGGTTCTATTAAAACATAGGCTTAAATGACACAAAAATTCCTTGCTAAATATTTTTCTCCTTCTAAAACTGCTAAATTAAGAAATGACATTACTTCATGTAGTCAATTTGATGGGGAGACAATTTATGAAACTTGGGAAAAATTTAAAGAACTATTAAGAAAATGTCCTCATCATGCTTTACCTGATTGGTTAATTTTTCAAACATTTTATAACGGACTTATTGGATCACTTAAATCAATTATTGATGCTGCTGTTGGAGGCTCTTTAATGATTAAATCATTTGAAGAAGCTTATACTTTAATTGAATAAATGACTAACAATAATTTTCAATGGCCTTCTGAAAGGATTAATCCTAAAAGAATGACAAGTATTAATGATAATGAAGCCTTTTCTATCTTAGCTTCACACGTAGCTGCAATATCTAAAAAATTAGATAATTTTACTATCAATGTATCACATAACAATTCTGCTAATATGGAAGATTCTCAAACTATTGAAACTTTACAAGCTATTGCTAGTAAAAATAATCCTTATTCAAATTATTATAATCGTGGATGGAAAATCACCCTAATTTTAACTGGAATAATTCACAACAACAATGAGGTAATAATCAATCTCATCCAATTGGAAATTGGAACAATCAAGTAAATTCAAACTATAAACCTCCTGGATTTAATAATCAACAAAAGAAGTTATCTATAGAAAAATTAATTTTACAACTAAGTAATCAATTACAAAATCAAAACACTGTTATTCGCAATATTGAGAATCAAATGGAACAAATCGCTAATTTAATTAATTACAAACCTCCAGGAACACTTTCTAGTAATGTTGAAATCAATCCATAAGAAACTGGAAAAGAACACGAACATGTTAAGGTTGTACAACTTAGAAGTGGAAAGGAATTAAAAGAAAGAATTCAGAATGAAATTGAAAATGAGATTGAGGTTGAAGAGATTAGAAAACCTAAAGAAACTCCTTCTCCTAGTAAAGATCAGACTGTTATTCCTATTAATGTGGAATTTGAAAAACCACCATCACCTTTTCCTCAAAGATTAAAACAGCAGAAGCTTGATCATTAATTTTCTAAGTTCTTTGAAATTTTTCAGAAACTTACCATTAACATACATTTTGCTGAAGCTTTGGAACAAATGCCAACTTATACAAAATTTGTGAAGGATATTTTAAGTAAGAAACGAAAATTTGAAGCTTTTGAAACTATTGCATTAAGTGAAGAATGTAGTGCAATAATTCAATAGAAATTACCTTGGAAACTTAAAGATCCTAGAAGTTTCACTATACCTTGTGTTATTGGAGAAAAATTTTGTAGAAAAGCTTTATGTGATTTAGGAGCAAGTATTAATCTCATACCATTTTCTATTTTTCGAAGGTTGAATTTAGGAGAGATTACTCCGACCACTGTAACCCTTCAGTTAACTAATAAATCTATCACTTACCCTAAAGGAGTTATAGAGGATGTTCTTGTTAAAGTGGATACATTTATTTTCCCTATGGATTTCATTGTGCTTGATAAGGAAGAAGATAAAGAAATACCTATTATTTTAGGGAGACATTTTCTAGCTACCGGACGTGCTATGATTGATGTGTAAAAAGGAGAATTAACTAAGAGAGTTAATGATCAAGAGATTAAATTCAATGTCCTTAAATCAATGAAGTACCCTGATAAAGAAAAATGATATCGAATGGATATTATTGATGATATAATTGAAAAACATTATCAAGAAAAATGTAAAGTCATTTCTGAAGAAAAAATTGAATTATTAACTGACGAAAATGAAGAACTAAAAGAAGAAGAATTATTTAAAGAAACTCATTATATTAAATATAACTTGGAAATTTTAGACATAACTCAAAATGATATACTTTTACCCTCAATTAAAAAAGCCCCTGAACAGGAATTAAAAATGTTACCTGCACATTTAAAGTATGTTTTTCTTAGAAATTCATTAACTTTACATGTTATTATTTCTTCTAAACTAAGCTTATTTCAAGAAGAAAAATTAATAGGAGTGTTAAAGAAATATAAGAAAGCTTTTGGTTGGACTATTGCTGATATAAGAGGAATAAGCCCTTCCATCTGTATGCATAGGATTTTAATGGAAGAAGATTTTAAACCTACTATTGAACCTCAAAGAAGATTAAATCTTATTATGAAAGAGGTTGTTAAAAAAGAAATTTTAAAATGGTTAGATGCTGGAATTATTTATCCTATTTCGGATAGTCAATGAGTGTGTCATATTCATTATGTTCCGAAGAAAGGAGGAGTAACTGTCATTGTCAATGATAAAAATGAAGTAATTCCTACAAGACAAATTACTGGATGGCGAATTTGCATTGATTATCGGAAATTAAATAACGCCACTAGAAAGGATCATTTTCCTTTACCTTTCTTGGATCAAATGCTTGATAAATTAGTTGGACACTCATATTTCTATTTTCTGGATGGATATTTTGGTTATCATCAATTACATGTCGCTCCTGAGGACCAAGAGAAAACAACATTTACAAGTCCTTATGAAACATTTGCGTTTAGAAGAATGTCTTTCGGTTTATGTAATGCACCTGTAACTTTTCAAAGATGTATGATGTCAATATTTTGTGATTTGATTGACAAAGGAATTGAAATATTTATGGACGATTTTCCAGTTTTTGGAACTTCTTTTGAATCTTGTTTGGAAAATATATCCAAAGTTCTGAAAAGATGTGAAGAAATAAACTTAGTTCTTGACTGGGAAAAATGTCAATTTATGGTCACAAAAGGCATTGTACTTGGTCACAAAATTTCACAAAAAGGGATGGAAGTTGATCAAGCAAAAGTGAAAATTATTGTTGAACTGCAACCACCTACTATCATTATCGATGTGAGAAGTTTTCTGAGTCATGCTAGATTTTATAGAAGATATATAAAGGATTTTTCTAAAATTGCTAAACCTCTTAGTCATTTATTGGAAAAAGAAGTTAAATTTGAATTTAATGAAGATTGTGTTAATGCTTTCAATATTTTAAAAGAAAAATTAATAACTACACCTATAATTATTGCATCTAATTGGAATAAACCTTTTGAATTAATGTGCGATGCAAGTGATTTTGCAATTGGAGCTATATTGGGACAAAAATATTGAGAAAATTTTCAAAGTTATATATTATGTTAGTAAAACTCTTACTGAAACTCAAAGAAATTACACTACTACTGAAAATGAGCTTTTAACTATAGTCTATGCCTTTGATAAATTTAGACCTTATCTTCTTGGTACCAAATGCATAGTTCATATTGATCATTCCACTATTAAATATTTAATGTCAAAAAAAGATGTTAAACCTAGACTGATAAGATGGGTTTTACTTCTACAAGAATTTGATTTTCAAATAGTGGATAGAAAAAGAACTGACAACCAAATTGCTGATCATTTATCTAGAATTAAGAATGATATTTTTATTGAAGAAAATATAAATGAGAAATTTCGTGATGAACATTTATATGTTATTCAAGGATGCCAAACACCTTCGTAGGCGGATATAGTTAACTATTTAGTTAGAAATATTATATCTTATGGATTGAATAACAAATATATTAAAAAATTTAAAAATGATGCTAAATCTTATATTTGGGAAGATCCTCATTTATTTAAATTGGGAAGAGATTCTGTAATTCAAAAATGTGTACCTTATGAAGAAACTTTTGCTATTATTCGAAAATGTCATAATTCTGAATTCGGATGACACTTTGGAGTAGATAAAACTGCATTTAAAATTTTAAATTCAGGATTTTATTGGCCTACCTTGTTCAAAGATGTGAGACATTATGTTAAAACATGTGATCGATGTCAAAGGATGGGAAATATATTTAGGAAAGATGAAATGTCTTTAAATTATATATTGGAAGTTGAAATTTTTGATATATGTCATTTAAACTTTATGAGACCATTTCTACCATCATCTGGAAAGATTTATATTTTATTACCAGTTGATTATGTTTCAAAGTGGATTGAAGCTGTAGCTTTACCTAACTGTGATTCCAAAAGTGTTTCGAAATTTTTAACGAAAACGATTTTTTCTAGATTTGGAATGTCTAAAGTAATTATCACAGATGGTGGAAGTCATTTCAGAAATATAAGAATTCAAACATTACTGGAAAAATTTGGATTCAAACATAGAATTGCAACTGCTTATTGATCCACTTTTCGATATTTATACTTACAACTATGATATGAAAAATTAGCAACGACACCAAAAACTTGATCCCACACTGAATATATATAGATACTGATGATTCTGTTATGGATTTTATGATTTATATTGTGGATACTACGCAAGTATACGTATCGTTATCAAGTAATATAGGGATCTAATGGAGTCCTAGATATCGATCCCACAAGGAAGTTAGAGAATTTTAAAGACAATTAAAGTAAACTTACTTACTAATCTAGTATACGAAAATTAAGAACACTTAGACTAAAATAAACTAATGCTTAAAGGTTGAATATAAGATTTCAAAAAAGTATCTTTCTCCTTGTTTTAGAGAATTAAGTGAATGAAGAATTAAATGAGTTTTTAATTGTATTGTGCCAAATAGGAGCATTCTTATTCTTTATCCTTTGGTCCAGGTGCAAAGAACATTGACTAGTCTTATGTTTGATTACTAAATCTGCGGCTAGGCTGGGAGGATATCGACCGCCACTTCAGTGCTCCCACGTTCCCCTCGCCTGAGGGCTAACATCTACACTTCAGCTCCCAAACAAAAAGACCGAATTGAATATTTTAGTCTGTCACACTAAAATGTCCAATTCTACGCCCGATAGTTAATATTTCCCTATTTATTTTCACCCTCCTTCCAAGGCTTTTGACTTCCCTGAATCTTGGATGTAATCTTTACTATAGTTGATAATTCAACATATGTTAACAAATCAATTGGCCACATTTAAGTAAAAGATTAGCACAATTTCTATTTTCATATTTTTAGGCACAACTACTTTAATTCATCATTTCACGAAATCTCGATAACAAGAAGAAAGACTAAGGAAACTACTCAGAATGCATGAGAAAAATAACACAAAGCATGGATTTCATTAAAGTTAACAAACAAATAACAAATATACTTATCTCAATTCTTCTCCCCAAGCAGACTTCTTGAAGTTCCTTTGACTCTTCCTTCCAGTACAGCACACCAAAATGCTAAACACTTTATCTACTCACTAAAAAGACTCTAGGATGACACTTAAATTACACTTAACTTCCACACAAATAACACAAAACTGACACACAACTGACTAGAATTCGTCTCTATTTATAGAAGGAGTCAAATCTCCAAAGGTTGCTTAAGCACCTCTTCAAAAAGCGTCCAGGTTCAATGTATTTTGTCTCTTTTCAACTGTCTCGCCGTCGGCGGCTTGATCTCGCCGTCGGCGGGCTTCTAGAAGATGGGCTAACCGCGCCGATCTCGCTGTCGACGGGCTCGATCTTGCCATCAGCGAGCTTCTTATAATATATGCAAAACTTTCGGGAAAAACTCGTCGTCGGCGGCCTTTTCCTCGCCGTCGGCGGGATAGTTCAATTTTCATCTAATTGAGTCCTTTTTGCTCCAAATCTGCTTCTTTTGTGATTTTTGCTTTTAGTACTTATAAATCTTTATTCCTGCAATAAAATAAAGAAAATACATTTCTTTAAAGTGCAATTTCATATAAAATCGGTATAAATTTCTTAATACATTTTTCTGTGGTCAAAATCTCCCAAACTTAACTATTACTTGTCCTCAAGTAATTTTAATACTACATAAAAGTAATGATTATTTGTAGTAAAGTTTTAATTCGTAAATACTATGAATTTGATTTAAATAAGTATTATAGTAAAGTTTAATAGAAATATTTTTAGATATTTAAATTAATTTTATAGATATAAGGCTATTTAGTCATCAAGTATAAGATTTTTAATCTTCTATTTATTTCAAGAATGATTATATTTGAAATATTAAATTACTTAAAATATTCAGATGATAAGAAGTTCATGAAAATATTATTCAGTAAAATACTAATCTATACATATAAGTTCAGAAATATAATTAAAGTTTACCCTTTAGGTTGATTCAAATGAAGCCAATTTTTGATAAGACATTTCCTCAAGCTTCTCCTCTATATATATATATATATATATATATATATATATATATATATATTCTTTTTCTTTTCTTTCTGGATTGATTTTCAATCCCCCTTTTTTTTACTCTTTTTTTAAGTGAGGATCACTATTTTTTGTTAGCCTGTTAATAATTTTGAACTTCATTTTCCTCTTACTAAATTTGAAATTGGAAACATTTCCTTACTTAATATATATTTCAAAGCTTTTACTTCATTGAGTTTCAATCTTTTCTTTCTCAACTAAATACTCAAGAATTTCATATTTTAAAATATAGTTTTCCTTACTTTAAATAGTTAACTATATTCTTATACTTTTAAACTAAATTTCTTAATCTATAAAATTAGTTTAATTGCTAGAAATATTTTATTCAACTTTTATAATAATTAGATAAATTAATTCTAGTTACTGAATTAAAATTACTACAGAAATTCATTTTTATAATAAATTTGAAAATGTAAATTGAGAACAATTTAATAATTAAATTTGTATTTTTCCCTCCCCCAAACTTAAATTTTTCTATCTATCTATATAGGGTGAAAAGGAAATAAACTGTAATATTTAAATCATACCTTCAAGCTTTAGGTATTTCTTCTTTTTGAAGTTCTGCAGGTTCTTTTCATCACTTAATTAACCTGTACTGTTAGTATTTTTCTACACACATAATTTTAAAGAAAGTGCTGGGTAAAGAAGTTTAACACAATACTATCACATTTTATATTAACATATTATACTACATCCACATACATTTACTAATTCAATCCAAGGTTACAATAGCAGTCTAAAAACATTAAAAATTTAAAAACTATATAACTTTAACAACAATATTAAAACAATCTACACTACATCATAATCAAGTTCATAAACTAAAACATTAATACTAAAATTTAAGACAACAAACAAACAATCACAACATAAGAGTCTATAACTAAACAAATAAACATATCATCTAATCTTCCGCATCAAAGTCCCTAACTATATCGTTGTTTCCATGATTAGTGGGTGGTTTAGGCTGGTAATGAGTATATCGAGGGCACTCAGGAAATACAACATCGAGCTCTCCTCTCCTATAATGATTCTCAGCATCATAATAGGTTATCTCATACTCTGAATGTCTCTGGAGATACTCGCTGTAATAATCATGTCTTCTCTCTAAGCCTCCAATTCTCTGATCAATATGCTCCAGTTTTTCTTCTATTTTCTCAAAACTTTTCCGCTGTAGAGTCATCTCATTCATCAAATCCTGATGGGTAGGAGTACTATAGGGAGGAGGGTCATAACTGGTAGAGGGAATATCTCTACTCCAAGAAGGTACATAGCTCCTAGTCCGAGATCTCCATCCTTCGTGGGATTCATAAGTCTTAATATTAGCCGGAGTAATGGGTTTCATAGGCTCCACCCACTCCTCATCATCCCTTGCCTCTACCCCAAATAATTGGCAGAGTGCATAAATCAAACCAGGGTGTCCTAGTCCTCCTCCACTTTCACTTCTTGCAGTGGCTAATAAATTCTTATAAATTATACTTCCCACATTAATACTTCTTTGGTTATGAATACGTAAATTTCGAATCGCTCTATCTCTTGTTACCTCACTATGGTGATAAGTGGGTAACAAGGTAGAACAAATAAAATAGTGATAGGCTTTAGATAATGCATTCAACATTGAGAGAGGAAAGTTTACCCTTTCACGCTGCTTAATCTTCCAAACTCCTTTCCCGTCAGTGAGAAAGTTGATCACTTCTTCCAGTGGTCCTTCCATAGTTCCAAAGGTATCGTACTCACTGGTGTATACGTCTCGTACTTCATAAAATGAATTAATCCTTGCAGCACTGAAATCTACCAAAAATCCTCTCACCTTGATTGGTGCATCTTCGATCGCAGTCAGGTTGGCATAGAATTCTTTTACCACTTCCACAGAGGCTCTGTTGATTATGTAACAGAAGTTTTCCCATCCTCTTTCTTTTATTATTCGCTCTACTTCACCTCCAGGATTTTTGAAAACTCGATCTTGAATGCATTTTCTGGGGCCCTTGCATTCACAAAACGAGTTTCGTAGTAATACATTCTTCTCTTTTGACGTGGAGCTATTTTTCGATCTGTGAAATTTATAAAAATCTTAACTAAACTTCTAAATATTACTAAGATGGCTTCCAATAGTTACTAAAATCAATCTAAATCAAGTTCCATGAATTTCTTCCAAGTCCTTTCTTCACATTTCAACATTTTTCCAAAATCCTCAATGTGGAAAAAATTCATGGTGAAAATAAAAAATTTTTACATAGGAGTGAAGCTCTTACCAAGGGAAGATGAAATCCGGCATCAAAATGTTTTGAAATCGCTCCAAATCCAAGATTCCACAAGCCCTAGGTCGGTTTTTCGAATTTTTGAGGAAGGGGACGATGAATAGTGTCGGTTGACCGGTCAAAATATAGTACATTTTGCGATCTCGCTGTCGGCGAGAAATTTCTCGCTGTCGACGAGCTAATTAATTCACCAAGGCCAAAGTTTCGGGAAAATCTCGCCGTCAGCGGGATCGTTTTCGCTGTCAGCGGACTTTTCCTCGCCGTCGGCGAGATTTTCTCGCTATCGGCGGGATTTCCAAAATTTTTAATATTTTTAACTTTTCAATTATATTCAACTTAGATTAAGCCTTGTTCATTGTTTCGATCACTTAATTTGATATATTTTTTTTAAGATTAGATTCTCTACTGACTCAAATAAGATTTGCACAACACAAACAGTATAACTTTTATAAATGAAATCCATGAACTTACAAACTTCAAATACCACAAAACTAACAATTGACTTATCAAATTAACCCAAACACATCTAACTCAGCATTACAATCCACACCACGATACTCTAAATGCTGAGACTAAACAAACAACATACAATCTCATATAAACTGAGATTATCTACGTAAAGTTCAAATTATATCAAAAACTAAATTTAAATCAACACACATACATATAATATGAATAGAAATTTCTGCTACTCATCGGAATCTGAACTGATCTCTTCTCTGATGTTTCCAATAGAACACAGGTGCACAAACAAACTATAGAAAGGCCTGAAAGGGAATTCTGCAGTAGAATCTTCTTCAATCCACCCTTTCTGTCTCAATAGTCGTATAAAACTTGCCTCCAGATGTCCTGTATGGTCAAAGTGCTCCTTCATTCTCTAATCGATATGATCGAATAAATCAGAGATATTATCAATAGAATTCATCACATTCTGTAGTTCCTTCTCCAATCCTTTGAGTTTCCGTAAAATGAGGTTTGTTCTATCAGTCAGGGGCTTAACTAAAGGATTGTTTCGAGATGCTTGATCAGAAATAATTACTGTTTCATCATTATTATCCAATGTAGGGAACATATCTGTCGGATCTAGTGGTTTCTAAGGCAATAGCACTTTTTCCGAAGCTTCGTAGGAAACTTGGTACTGACTTCATAAAGCAAATATAGTTGATGGGTGTCCAAGTCCATGAATCGACCCATGCACAATTAATCCTAATGCAGACTTCACAATGATAGATCCAACATCAATAGGCAATCCAGATTGAATACAGTAATTTAATATTGCGCATTCATTCGAGACTTTGTTTACCCTCATAGTGGGTAATAACTTTGACGAAATAAAGAAATGCCAATGCTTTGAGACAGGGTTAAGAAGTGATGTAGAAAAACTAATGTACCCGTCTTCTCGTAATTCCCATTCGTCAAGTTCGTCGGTCAAATATCCGTAGATCTCATTCATGTTGTATCTTGTAGGAACAAAATTTGAATAGTGGAAAACAGAGGTATTTTCAATCGAGTATAATTCATTTATTCGAGAAGGAGTGAAAGTTACCCATCTGCCTCTTACGTAAACACTTCCATTATGGATCGCATGCAGATTAGAGTAGAATTCCTTGACTACTGGAATGACTACAGCATATGTGGTATAGCAGAATACCTCCCAACGTCGCTGAACAATCATTTCTTCAATTGTTGTTGTTGAATTCTCCGCTCCTCTGTTTACGAACCCTCTTTCTTTAATCAGGCGCTTCTTTATCAAAACCTTGTTGAATAGTCGCTGAGCCTCAGAACTGACGAACTTTCGTCGGTTAAAAACTTAGGATTTCGTGGTTTCTAGTGGTTTGGAGGCCATAATAGATTGTTTTGGAGGGACTCTAATCGTTTCTAAGGAAGAAGATAGTGTAACAATGAAGTTTTAAACGTTTTATATAGAGAAATGGCCTTAGAACCGTCCAAAATCGCAAAATAACTCACAAAAATCACTTTTTAACTATCTCGCCGTCGACGGTAATGATCTCGCCATCGGCGGAATAGATAATATATTTAAACTGAATTTGGGCGCGCCAATCTCGTTGTCAGCAGGATCGATCTCGCCGTAGGCGAGATTAGGTAAATTGCCCAATTTTCGTTCCGGTCCGAATATTTTCTGATTTCTTCGTACAGATTCGAATTTTTGATGATTTTAAGAAGTAAAATGAGTAGTAGAATTTATTCTATATTTTAATTTTCAATAACATTAATAAATAGATCATAATTAATAATTACTATGGGTTGCCTCCCATTAAGCGCTTGGTTTAACGTCGTCAGCCCGACCTAATTTAGTTAGTAATCAGGTTGACTGAGCATTAAAACCTCTTTAAAATTTGGTCTTCTCCCTTCAAAAGAAGGTTTTAATCTATGGTCGTTTACTTTAAATCTATGCCCAGTTTTTGGATCTTCAATTTCTATAGTTCCGTATGAAAATATTCGAGTTATAGTGAAAGGCCCTAACCATCGAGATTTCAATTTCCCAAGAAATAATTTTAATCTTGTATTATAAAGTAAAACTTCTTGTCCTTGCTCAAAATTCTTCAGGTTAATCTTCCGATCATGCCATAATTTCATTTTTTATTTATAAATTCTATCATTATGATAAGATTCATTTCTTAATTCATCTAATTCATTTAATTGCAATAATCTTTTCTCACCAACTTCTTTCAGATTGTAATTAAATTCTTTGATTTCCCAATAAGCTTTATGTTCTAATTCAGCTGGTAAGTGACAAGTCTTTCCATAAATAAGCCTGTAAGGAGTCATTCCAATCAGAGTTTTATAAGCAGTCCTGTATGCCCATAATGCGATGTACTGAGCTTATATACCAATCCAATCTATTAGGGTTTACGAGTCTTTTCTAAAATACATTTAATTTCTCGATTAGAAACTTCAGCTAATCCACAGGTTGGTGGATGATAAGCAGTTGATATCTTATGAATAATGTTAAATTTTTCTACTAGTTTGTGAATATATTTATTTCTAAAATGAGATCCTTCATCAGTGATAATCACTCTCGGCATTCCAAATCTAGTAAAAATATTTTTCATTAGAAACTTTGAAACACTCTTAGCGTCACATCGAGGTAAAGCTTGTGCTTCAATCCATTTAGAAACATAATCAACAGCAACTAATATATATGAGTTTCCAAATGAAGGAATAAATGGTCCCATAAAATCTAATCCCCAAACATCAAAAATCTCAACTTCTAATATAAAATTTAGAGGCATTTCATTTCTTCTAGATATATTACCTACTCGTTGGCCTTTATCGCAAGTTCTGATATATCTATAAACATCTCTAAAAAGAGTAGGCCAATAATATCCATATTGTAAAATTTTATAAGCAATTTTATCTGTTCCAAAATGTCCTCCAAAATCAGAATCATGATATTTCTGAAAGATTTGTTCTGTTTCTTCATAAGGCACGCATATTCTAATTATAAGATCCTTACATTGCTTATATAAATATGGTTCATCCCAAAAATAAGTTTTAGCATCATGAATGAATTTTTTCTGTTGTTGCAAAGTTAACATAGGTGGTAAAATATCACTTACAATATAATTTACTATGTCAACATACCATGGTATTTTCCACACATTTATATTATATAGTTGTTCGTCAGAAAAACTGTCAGTAATTTCATTATCAGTGTCATATAATTCATTATATTCTAGTCCTGATAAATGATCTGCAATTTGATTATCAGTTCCCTTTTTGTTAATGATTTCAAAATCAAATTTTTGCATTAGTAATATCCATCTAATTAATCTTGGTTTGGAATCTTTCTTTTGCATTAGATATTTAATAGCAGAGTGTTCAGTATACACAATACATTTAGTTCCAATTAGATAAGGCCTAAATTTATCAAAAGCATAAACAATTGCTAATAGCACTTTTCACTAACTGTATAATTCATTTCAGCATTATTAAGAGTTTTACTAGCATAGTATATAACTTTGAAAATTTTATCATATCTTTGCTCAAGTACTGCTCCTATAGCATAATCACTAACATCACACATAAGTTCAAATGGTTTCTCCCAATCAAGTGAAACTATTATAGGTGTTGTGATTAATTTATCTTTTAATAATTCAAAAGCATTTAGGCATTCAGTTGTGAATTCAAATTTCTTGTCCTTTTATAAAAGTTGGCATAGAGGTTTAGTAATTTTTAAAAAATCTTTTATGTAGCGTCTGTAGAATCAAGCATGTCCAAGAAAACTTCTTACCCCTTTTATTGTAGTTAGAGGTGGTAATTTAGCTATAACTTAAATTTTTGCAGGGTCTACTTCCATGCCATTTTCAAAAATTTTATGCCCTAATACAATTCCTCCTGCAATCATAATTAACATTTCTCCCAATTTAGAACTAAATTAGTTTTCTCGCATACTTCTAATACTTTTTCAAGATGATTTAAGCATGCGTCAAATGACGTTCCAAATACAGAGAAATCATCCATAAATATTTATATTCCATCATCAATTAATTTACTAAATATAGACATCATACATCTCTGGAATGTTGCAGGTGCATTACATAATCCAAAAGGAATTCTTCGAAAAGCAAATGTTCTATAAGGACTAGTAAATGTAGTTTTCTCTTGATCCTCATGAGCAATATGTATCTGATGATAATCGGTATATCCATCTAAAAAAAATATTTATGTCCAGCTAATCTATCCAACATTTGGTCTAGAAATGGTAATGGGAAGTGATCTTTCCTGGTGGCGGCATTTAATTTTCTATAGTCAATACAAATACGCCATCCAGTAACTTGTCTTATAGGTATTAAATCATTATTTTCATTAGCCTTAACGGTCACTCCTCATTTCTTAGGAACACAGTGAATTGGGCTTACCCATGCACTGTCTGAGGTAGGATATATAATACCATTATCTAACCATTTTAATATTTCTTTCTTGACTACTTCTTTCATTATTGGGTTTAATCTCCTTTGAGGATCTACTCTTGGCTTATGTTCATTATCTAAAATAATTTTGTGCATACAGATTGAAGGACTAATTCCTTTAATATCTGCTAAAGTTCAACCAAAAGTTTTCTTATATTTTTTTAATATGTCTAACAGTTTTTGTTCTTGTGATTCATTCAATTCAGCTGATATAATAACTGGTAGGGTTGAATGGTTACCTAAGTAAGCATATTTTAAATGATTAGATAAAATTTTTAATTCGAGTTCAGGAGGTCTAATAATTGACGGAACTATATTCTTTTCAGTGTTTTCAGTATTATCCAACATTTCAAATTTTTCCTGTATATAATCCAGTTTTTCATTATCTGCTTCTTCAATTAATTCAATATTTTCTTTTTCTAACTTTTCTTCATAATATTCTTTAAAATGTTCATTTTGCAAATGTTCAAGTATTTCCATTCGAAAACATTCATCTTCTTTTTCTAAAGCAGGATATTTCATTGATTTTGCTATGTTAAAAGTTACTTTTTGATCGTTTACTCTCATAGTCACTTCTCCTTTCTGAACATCAATCATAGCTTTTCTAGTGGCTAAAAAGGGTCTTTCTAATATTATTGGAATTTCTTTATCTTCTTCCATATCTA
This sequence comes from Papilionanthe hookeriana x Papilionanthe teres, assembly GCA_022702705.1. NCBI lineage: Eukaryota > Viridiplantae > Streptophyta > Magnoliopsida > Asparagales > Orchidaceae > Papilionanthe > Papilionanthe hookeriana x Papilionanthe teres. Next base: position 32,568,549 of record CM040435.1, read on the forward strand.
GAACAATAAAATCTACCGGGAAGAAAAATTTATCCACTTTTACTAACACATCTTCAATAACTCCCTTAGGATAAGTCACAGAATGATCAGCTAACTGAAGAGTTACTGAAGTAGGTGAAATTTCTTCTAATTCTAATTATTTAAAAATTGATAGAGGCATTAAATTTATGCTTGCTCCTAAGTCACACAAAGCTTTTCCATAAAATTTTTCTCCAATAGCGCAAGGTATAGTGAAACTACCAGGATCTTTTAATTTTTCAGGAAGCTTTTTCTGAATAATTGCACTACACTCTTCGCTAAGTGCAACAGTTTCATTATCTGTAAATTTTCTTTTTTTGTTTAAAATATCTTTCATAAATTTTACATAATTAGGCATTTGTTCTAATGCTTCTACAAAATGAATATTTACCGTTAATTTTTTTAAAATTTCAAGGAATTTAGCAAATTGTTTTTTTTATGTTGCATTAGTCGTTGAGGAAATGGTGGTGGTGGTTTTTCTATAGATATTTTCATAGGCATCAATGGATATTCTAAGTTTTGATCTTGCTGATCCTTTTCTTTTTCGATCTCCACTTCCTCTTTTTTACTTTCTGTTTCTTTTTGAATTTTAGTTTCTAACTTTTTTCCACTTCTTAATTGTATCGCTTTAATTTGTTCTTTCCCTTGATCTTTAGGATTTATTTCCACATTACTAGGAAAAGTTCCAGGAATTCTATTGTTAAGCGCGGTAGCGAGATGTCCAAGTTGAGTTTCAATATTTTTAATTGTTGTTCCTTGATTTTGTAATTGATTTCCTTGAATTTGTAATTGATTTCCTTGATTTTGCAAGTGTTGACCCATACTCAATATTAATTCTTCTATAGATAACTTCTTATCTTTAAATTGAGTGTTATTAAATCCAGGTGGATAAGAAGGTTTATAATTTATATTTTCTTGATTAGGTGGATTTTCTATAGAGTTGTTCATCCATTGTTGATTAGTTGTATTGTTATTCCAATTAGAATTTGGATGATTCTTCCAACCAGGATTATAATAATTTGCATAAGGATTATTGGGTCTATTATTAATAGCATTTATAGTTTCATAAGGAGATTGAGAATCTATAATTTGTCCAAATGAGTTTTCTTCTAATATAGTAGGAGAGTAATTCATTCCAAAATGATCTAATTTCTTTGATATAGCAGCAATTTGAGAAGCTAACATAGATATTGCATCATTTTCATGAACACTAGCTATCTTTTTAGGATTTATTCTTTCAGCAGGCCATTGAAAATTGTTAGTAGCCATTTCTTCGATTAACGCATAGGCTTCATCAAATGGTTTTGACATTAATGAACCTCCAGCAGTAGCATCAATGATTGATCTAAGAGATCCTACTAATCCATTGTAAAAAGTTTGTATAATTAACCAATCTGGTAATGCATGATGTGTGCATTTCCTAAGAAGTTCTTTAAATCTCTCCCAAGCTCCATATATGGATTCTCCATCAAACTGACTCAAAGATGTTATATCATTTCTAAGTTTTGCAGTTTTCAAAGGAGGAAAATATTTGGATAGAAATTTTTGTGATAATTCTCCCCAAGTTTTAATAGATCCAGATGCTAATGAATTTAACCACATCTTAGCCTTATCCCTTAAAGAAAAAGGAAAAAGCCTAAGTCTAATAACATCATTAGATACTCCTTCATATTTGAAAGTAGCAAATAGTTCCAAAAAACTAGCAAGTTGTAAATTAGGATCTTCATTAGGTGAACCACTAAATTGATTATTCTGTATCATTTGAATAATTGCAGGTTTAAGTTCAAATGAGTTAGCAACTACATCAGGGTTTTGAATAGTTAGGTGAATTTCATCTAATGTAGGGTTGGCATAATCTCTTAATGGTCTTTGTTGATTTATATTTTCAATTACTGGATTATTTGACATTTGTGTTAAATTTATAATTTCTCTCTTTTGTTTTCTAATTCTTTTAATTGTGCACTCTAATTCTGAATCGTAAGGTATTAAATTTTCGTTTCCAAATTTACACATACAATTTTTAAGTAATATTTAAAATAATCCGTTACTCTAGTAATTATTTTAATAATTATATTAATTACCTTAATAATTACATTACTTCCCCGGCAACGGCACCAAAAACTTGATCCACTTTTCGATATTTATACTTACAACTATGATATGAAAAATTAGCAATAGCACCAAAAACTTGATCCCGCACTGAATATATATAGATACTGATGATTATGTTATGGATTTTATGATTTATATTGTGGATACTACGCAAGTATACGTATCTTTATCAAGTAATATAAGGCTCTAATGGAGTCCTAGATATCGATCCCACAACGAAGTTAGAGAATTTCAAAGACAATTAAAGTAAACTTACTTACTAATCTAGTATACGGAAATTAAGAACACTTAGACTAAAATAAACTAATGTTTAAAGGTTGAATATAAGATTTCAGAAAATTATCTTTCTCCTTTTTTAGAGAATTAAGTGAATGAAGAATTAAATGAGTTTTTAATTGTATTGTGCCAAATAGGAACATTCCTATTCTTTACCCTTTGGTCCAGGTGCAAAGAACATTGACTAATCTTTTGTTTGATTACTAAATCTACTGCTAGGCTGGGAGGATACCGACTGCCACTTCAGAGTTCCCACGTTCCCCTCGCCTAAGGGCTAACATCTACACTTTAGCTCCCAAACAAAAAGACCGAATTGAATATTTTAGTCTGTCACACTAAAATGTCTAATTCTACGCCTGATAGTTAATATTTCCCTATTTATTTGCAACCTCCTTCCAAGGATTTTTACTTCCCTGAATCTTGGATGTAGTCTTTACTATAGTTGATAATTCAACATATGTTAACAAATCAATTGGCTAGATTTAAGTAAAAGATTAGCACAATTTCTATTTTCATATTATTAGGCATAACTACTTTAATTCATCATTTCACGAAATCTCAATAACAAGGAGAAAGACTAAGGAAACTACTCAGAATGCATGAGAAAAATAACACAAGGCATGGATTTCATTAAAGTTAACAAACAAATAACAAATATACTTATCTCAATTCTTCTCCCCAAGCAGACTCCTTGAAGTTCCTTTGACTCTTCCTTCCAGTATAACACACCAAAATGCTAAACACTTTATCTAATCACTAAAAAGACTCTAGGATGACACTTAAATTACACTTAACTTCCACACAAATGACACAAAACTGACACACAACTGACTAGAATTCGTCTCTATTTATAGAAGGAGTCAAATCTCCAAAGGTTGCTTATGCACCTCTTCAAAAAGCGTCCAGATTCAATGTATTTTGTATCATTTCAACTATCTCGCCGTCGGCGGCTTGATCTCACCGTTGGCGGGCTTCTAGAAGATGAGCTAACCGCGCCGATCTTGCTGTCGGCGGGCTCGATCTCGCCGTCAGCGAGCTTCTTATAATATATTCAAAACTTTCGGGAAAAACTCGTCGTCGGTGGCCTTTTCCTTGTCGTCGACGGGATATTTTAATTTTCATCTAATTGAGTCCTTTTTGCTCCAAATCTTCTTCTTTTGTGTTTTTTGCTTTCAGTACTTATAAATCTTCATTCCTGCAATAAAATAAAGAAAATATCTTTCTTTAAAGTGCAATTTCATATAAAATTGGTATAAATTTCTCAATACATTTTTTTATGGTCACTTATCACCCACAAACAGGTGGAATGATGAAGTATCAAACAGAGAAATTAAAAGAATTTTAGAGAAGACTGTTAATCCTAAAAGAACTGATTGTGTTGATAAACTTGATTCTACATTATGGGCTTATAGAACTGCTTATAAGACACCAATCGGAAAGTCACCTTACCGATTAATATATGGTAAACATTGTCACTTACCTGTTGAACTTGAACATAAAGCTTATTGGGCGATAAAGAAGTTTAATTTTGATTTGAATACTGCAGTAGAAAAACAATTATTACAATTAAATGAGATGGATGAAATAAGAAATGAGTCATATGAAAATGCAAAGATTTATAAAGAGAAGATGAAGATATTACATGATAAAAAGATTTCAGGAAAAATATTTGAGCCTGGACAAGAAGTATTATTATTTAATACTCGTTTAAGACTTTTTCCTAAAAAATTAAGATCTAAATGGATGAGACCATATATAATTGAGAAAGTATACCATTATGGAGCTATGAATATTAAAGACACCAGAACGAGAAAAATATTTAAAGTTAATGGATTAAGACTGAAGCCTTATTTCGGAGAAATAAAAATGATTTATAAAGAGGCTTACGAGTTGAGTCTACATGATTAAAGACTTAATTAGGTCGGGCTGACAACGTTAAACCAAGTGCTTTGTAGGAGGCAACCCATAGTTATTTTTGAATGTTTTTACATTTTTAATGTAAGGTTATGCCTCGGTCTTGACTAATTTTTTATAACTTTAGAAAATTGGATGCTAACAAGTCTTTATTGACTTAAGCTAAAGATTGTCTTGAAGTATATAAAGTTTGGACTTTGGATCACTCCATTTTGTATGCGAGTAAAAAGGATATCAAGTTAACCTTCATTGTTTTAATTACTGAGTTTATATTGATCTTACCATTCTAATTTATTTATTTTTTGAGATCGAAACTTTGAAATTTCACGTTAGGCAAAACAGAGTCGAACATGGATCTGGCGCCTAAGCGCCAGAGTAAACTATGTGTCAATGGGTCCTAAGCACCACAGTTACTGGGTCGTGTAAAAACCGAAAATTTTCAATTTTTCACACGATTTTCTTCTATAAACTACCTTATCTTCGTCCCCAATCCCTAAGCAACCATAGTTATGACCTTTACACTTCATACTTGAGGAGATAAGAGAAGATTTTGAAGAAATGGAGAGAAGAAATCATGGAGAAGAGGCTAGAGATAAGTATTCTAAGGATCCTCAACCTTACTTCAATGGTTTCATTGCTGTTAGTTTGGAAAAGTTTTCGAGTCGTCTAGATAAGTTTGAAGCGGAATTCAAATGCATTAAAGATCGCCTCTTTGAGATGTATCATCAAATCGAGCATCTGGAATGGCAGGCAAAGCTTTAATTCGATCATCTAGCGGCCTATCAAGATGCTCAAGTGGAGATGTATGCGAAGAACAAATGGACTGACGAGAAAACGGCTAAGGATTTTCCAAGGGTGTTAGTGTTCTTCCCAAGTAAGACAAGTAATTTTCATTGTGACGAAAATGAAAATTTCTAATTTAAAGATTAGATAGTAAATGTGGTTAGATCAAGACTTTATCTTGTGTGTCGTTGTATCGATTAGGTAAATCGATTGTGTTGTTTGTGTGTTTGTTATATTGTTCAATGTGTATTGTATTTGCTTTAAAATTCTTTTCTTTGATTATTAGTAAGACTTGAATCTTATTACTGTACTTATATTTATTGTATTGAGCCCGAAATTGAAGATTATGAATGGAATTAGATGAGTTTGACTTAAACTTGTATTTAATTGATAGATTTAATTTTTAATTTTTAAAATTTTTGGAAAATATTTTGGAAGTTAGAAACTGAAGCAATACTCTTATGTGAGTAATTAGAGTTGAATTTGTGAGTTTTGGCGGAAAATTAATTTTTAAAAATGATTTTTGTGAAAGGCGAGTCTGGTGCCTGGGCGCCAGAATTCGGCACCTAAGCGCCGGTTTCGCTTGCTACCCGAAAATCGGCATTTAAACCCCCAAAAGCCATGGACGACGCCTAAGTTTCATCCCCTTCGTCATTTTCGCAAAAATACACCCCTTAGATCCATCTTGAGGTCAAAACGTCACGTATTTGAGCCCGAAATCACTCGATTTATTCATCTTAAGGTCAGATCTACTTCTAATCCATTTATTTTTTATTTATACCATGGATTTTCCTATTTTTGCTAAAAAACAAAATTTTGGAGAAAATTTTTGATTTTTAGAAATTTTCCATGGATTTTCTTAACTCATTTTAAGTTTCTCAAGCTTAAAAGAGTTTAGATCTTTGATTCCTTTATTTATTTGTGTTTTCTTTCACATTTAGATGACACCTAAATCTAAGCGCGGAAAAGCACGAGAAAATTTCGACAGTAGCAAGTTCGCTACTGCGGCAGTGCACTTTCATTATCACAAATTTGTGTCATCATGGAAATTTATCTCAGAGCGCAGTTTTTTATCCTGGAGAGATGATCATGAACACGATCGTTGCACACAACTGGCAACGATTCTGTTATTTCACTGCCATTGCTGTTATTCCTGTTGTACGAGAGTTTTATGCCAACTTTATGGATGCGAAAGACTACGAAGTCTTTGTTAGAGGTGTCGGAGTGGGATTCACTCCGGAACGGATCAATATTTTCTACGGCCTACCACCTACCATCGAGTGCTACTATTCTGGTGTATCTCCATCTGAAAGAGATTTGGAGATGATTATTGCATATCTGACTGATGGCACTGGAGCTTGGAAGATCCGGAACGACAAACGGGTAAACTTTAAATCTTCTAAGCTGAATGGTATTTCAAAAGCCTGACACTATTTTATTTCTGCTGGACTACTTCCTTCCAACTACCTGAGTGAAGTTACCAGAGATAGAGCTATTCTGAACTACTGCATTCAGGAGAGGAAGCTGATAGATGTTAGCAGCATTATCTATGATTCTGTGGAGTCTTTTGCAAGATCCAGCACTTCTGTGGGATTAGGATTCCCATCCTTGATATATTCTTTACGCATGAGCAATGGAGTTATTGCTGATATTTCATAGGAGATGCTGAAGACTACAAAGCCTATTGGGCAGGAGAGTGTCAGTATTTATGATCGTCTTCGCGGAAAGAGATCTACTGCTTCTTCTATTTCTGTACCTACTCCAGGTAGAGCTTCTACTTCTAGACCTTCTACTTCTACTGCTCAGCCACCATCTAATTTCTGGGAATCAATGCATGATCAATTTCTGGAGCATCAGAATGAGTTATTTCTAACTCACTACAGAGTAGATACTATAGACAAGAAGATTGATCATCTATCTGAATATACCCAAAGGAAAAGTGATTATGATGCTAGTATTCGGAGTCTTTAGTTAGATTCTTGAAGGGTGAGCATGATGTTCAGTTCTCTACCTGTCCTAGATTTTCACCGTATCTTGATCCAAAGGATGTCGAAATTTCTTTTGGTGATGACGATGACGAGGCTATAGATAGTGATTAGTAGCTTGAATTTCCTCTGGAGATGAGTTGATTCTGTTTTTAGTTTATTTCTTGTTTGTTAGTACTGATTAGTTTGTTGTTAGTTAGTGTTGATTTGTTTGAAGTAACTTTGTGTGGATTTTTTTTTATGTTGAGACTGTTTTTAGAGTATCTAGTTTGATATGAGTTTAAGACTGAAATATGGATGAATTTTTTTTTTCATTATCTATGATAAATGTTTATTTCTGTTTTCAGCCTACTGTTTAGTATTCTTATATAGTTATTGATGTTGTTTTATTTTTGTTATTGTGATTATTATAGTCGTTTAATTTTGTTAATGATATAAAAATTGAGCCTGCTTACTTGTATATATACTTCATTATTTCAGTAATATTCATAAAAAGCATGTGTAGAAGTAAATTTTTCTTTGTAGATTGTTTTTACATACTTATAAAAAAAATTCTTTTTTAAAATTATGCCTTTCTTTCTCTCATACTTTAAAATTTTTCATGATATATCAAAACTTAAGTTTGGGGAAAGAGAAAATACATGCAAATTTAAATTTTATTTGTCCTTAAATTGCTAATATTTTCTAAAAAAAATATTAACATAACATAAGGATTGAAAAATCTATTTAAGATCACTTAAATTTTTGAAATTATAAATAATTTCGTAAACATAACCAAAATTTTAATAACTTTGATTGATTTTAAGAATATAATTATTCAACTTAAAGAAGAGTAAGATTACGAATTTTTTCTATTCATGGTAGAGATAATTGAATTTTAGAAGTATTAAGCAATCAAGAATTATAACTTGAAAAAGAAAAAGATTGAAAGTCTTTTTGAAAACTATTCATGTTATAGTAATTAAGTGAAAATGTATAAGTTTGAAAATATAAGTTAAGGATAGTGAAGTTCAAAACCATTAACAAAGCTATACTGAGATACAGTAATCCTCACTGTGAAAAAAAAAAGAGAAGAAGTGAGGAGAAGCTTGAGGAGATGCCTAATAAAAAATTGGCTTCACTTGAATTATCTTATAAAAAGAAAACTAATTACATATTTTACTTAATTTTTATGCATGTATCTTTATTAGAAAAAATTTTCATGAAGAACTTTTTCTTGTAAATAATTTATGTAATCTTAATATAATAAACTACAATTATTTTCGAAATGAATGAAAATTTTTTTTTGAAGTTTTACAATTTGGTAGTTAAATATTCTTTGTATTCTTAAAATTAAATTTAGTAAGTGAAATATGGTTAATGATTTACTAAAGCCTTTATAAAATCAAAAATTACAATGAATCTTAAATATTTACCTTTATTCCAAATGCTATACATTTTATATAGTAAAAAGGGTTACTTGAGGACAAGTAACATTTAAGTTTGGGAGATTTTGATCCATGAAAAAATACCTGTTTTTATGCCTTGATCTTTATCAAATTTTTAAAGATATTATGCTTTAATGAAAGGTATTCTATGTTTTTTGATGTAGGTGATGCAAAAATATTCAAAAAGGAAAAAAAAGATGAAAAAGAATGAAAAAGGAGCAAAAAGGAGTAAAAATGGAGCCAAAAAGTAAAATTGCCAAAATAATGAGGAATCCGGCACCTAAGCGCCAGCTCGATACCAAATCTGTGACGGTTTTTATAACTACTTTGGACGGTTATTTTGACGGTTAGAGCAATTATTGGACCATCTAGAAGATTGGCAGTTATTCCTGGATTATAGGACATGTGATACATTGTATTTAGACACATTTTGAAGAGGTGCCTTAGGCAACCCTTGAAGCCAATAAAAAGGAGGCTATTCCTACAGAGAGAAACGCCCACCCCAAGTAGCCCAATAAGAAATCCAAAAATTTGAGAGATAATTTTAAGGGCCATACTTTTAGTTTACTTTCCTTCATGAATTAGTGAGTTTATTTTATTTAGAGTTTGTATTGAGAGTTTGGAAGAGTTGGTGCTTTTAAAGTCTATTTCACTTTCGAGTCAGTAGGAATCAGAGGTTCAGTTGGAGAAACACTTGAGATAAGTATTTGTAATTTTATTCAATGTTTTATTTATATGTTTTGTTATTTAGATTCAATGTGTTATGAGTAGTTACTTTACTTTCTCCTTTCAATTTTGAAAAGATAAATAAGATAATCTAAAATTCGTTGGAGAATTAGAAACTAAAATATGGTTTAAATATTGTGATGATATTAATACCAGATCTTAATTTACTATTTAAATTGGCCATTTAAATTGTTAAAATCTGTTGAAGAGTTTTGAGACCTAGAAGGAGATGAACTCTTAACTAGTAAATATCACATGAATCCTTAAGTAGTCGAAGGCATTGTGCGGGGTATTCAAGGTGAAGTGCAAATAAATAGGAAGATATTATTCAACGGGTGTAGAATTGATAAGTTTTTAAAGTGATAGACTAAATTCTTGTAATTTGGTTTATAGAGAGGGAACGGGTCACTAGTAGGGCCGACCCACTTGGACATCTAGTAGTGTGAGCCTAGATTAACCCATTTTACTAACAATACATCCAGACCTGATCTATAGATTAGCCAATGTTCTTTATACTATCAAGTGAAGGTAAAGAATATGATTACTTCTATTTGGCACAATACCATATATTTATATTCTCTACGAATATTATATTATCTAAAAAGACTTGGATTAATTGAAAAGAAGAAAGTTGTTTGCTTATTATTATTTACATCACTCATTATTTTAGTACTGCTTTAATTCTGTTTTTAGTAAATTAAATATTAAATTTAAAACTTTAAAAGAAATACATAAAAATAAAATTTAAATATTTAAAAATCTATAAACCTCCTCGTGGGATCGATATTGGGGTCTTTATTTAAAGCACTATATTACTTGAAATGATACATATACTTGCGTAGTATCTCTAGTGTGTAAAATATTTTCCATAAAATTATGTTTATATACACTAGTCGCCATTATTATTTGGGTCAAAGTATTGACTATAAAATATTTTTGAGAGCATAAATTAATACGTTATTCGGGGATTGAGGTCAGTAAGCTCCAGGTTTGGGCACATAGCCGCGAGGCATTGGTGCGTAAGCGCCATCTGGGCGCATAGCCGCCACAGATCAATTTTGCACCTTTCTTCATTTTTGCTCCAAATTTGATCCTTCTTCACTCTTTTCATCACATTTATCCATTTAATCATACCTGCAAGAAAAAAACACAAAATATCTTCCATTAAAGTGCAATATCATGAAAAATAGGTATAAAAATATGTATACAAATACTATATATTTTAAGTGTATCAAAATACCCAAAACTTGAAATGTAACTTGTCCTCAAGTGACACTTTAATCACAAAAAAACCATATAAGCAAATTATGTAATGAGTTTCTTTAGGAGTTTCTAAAATTTTGTTCTAGAAACGTAGTAGTCAAATTCAGAAAAAATGTTAGTAAATGAGATCAATTTAAAGTTTAAAACCTCATAGATAAAGGTGAATGAAAAATATGAGTTCATATCTTATTCAGAAATACTTGTAGATTTTTTAAAATATAGGGCTTAGGCATTTTATTTTCTTTATTTGAATATCTTTACTAAAAATAATTATACTAACTATATTATATTTATAGGTTTCAAGATTTTCTCAAGTCTAATACTCTAAAAAGATCAAGTGTGGAACCAATTTTTTATTAGGACCTTTTATCCTCAAGCTTCTCCTTCCTTTTTCACATACTTTTTTTACTTTTCTTCTTCTTCTTCTTCTTTTTCTTTTTTCTCTTTTTTTATTTTTCTTATAAGCAACGATTACTATATCTGGATAGAACTTTAATAATTTTGAATTCCTTCCTTTCCTAAAGTATAAGGTAGATATATATCTTTTACTTAGAAATATAATAAATGTTTTGAAAATTATTTTTAATAAAAGAAACTTAAGTATTAAAAATAAAAGTCTAATCCTTCTATTTTTCCAAAAATACAACTTTTCTTACTAAAGATAGTTATGAAATATTTATCATTTCTTCACTAATAAATTTTTAACTTTAAAATTTTCATATTTACTATAGATTTTAACTAAATTCTCTTACTCATTTCTATATTCAAAATTTTACTTCCCTAATATAACTTCATACACATAATTATTTTTCAATTAAAATCAAATTTTATGTTTATCACATTTGAGAACAAATAAAATTTAAGTTTTTGAAAAATTGTTTTTCATCCCCCCCCACCCCAACTTTAAAGTTTTTGTTTTGATAGAAAATTTAAGCATAGTAAAAAAAATGCATGGGCAAGAATAAAAAACTTTAAGTATCATGCTTGCAGTATTTTTTATATCCTAAATATGCAAGTTTAACAAAAAAAAATGAGTAAAAACAACTAGATCAAATTTTAACTTTTCATTTTATATGATAGAAATTCAAAAGACTTCTAAAGTAGTGGAGGTAAGAAAAGCAAATTGACACATACTTAAATAGAAATCCACAACTAAAATATGCATGGTTGTAAATTGAAATGTTAAAGCATAAAATTAAATAGAGGATTTTAATAGTGTTATAAACCTTCCTAATAGTTTCTAGAATAAGTTCAACACTAACAAACAAAATACACTACAAATTTTTCTTATCACATTTTACTAACACAAAAACTCTAAACAATCACATCACATAACATAAACAAACAACATAAAAAAACAATCTAAATTGCTTTACCAACTATTACATTAATCACGATTACAATAATAAAGTCCACCTAATAACCATAAATAAAAAGTTCACAACTTCAAACATACTACAAAGTCCAACATACAACAAAACATAACAGTTCACAACACATACAAACTATAAATCTTAATCCTCATCTCCTTCTTCATCATCATCTCCTTCATTCCAATCACTTGTAGGCACATATGGGGTGTAATGTGGATGTGGAGGTAACACAACACTATAATCTCCTCTAATGAGTTTATCCATATAACTGTGATAATTCTCTTCATATTCACTATGTCTCTGCAGATAATTCCCAATATGATCCACCTTTCCTTCTATTTAATGAACTCGATCTGCAGTATAATTAATATTATCTTTTATTTTATTTAAAATTTATGTTTGCGAATAAGAAAACTGACCTGATGATGCCTGAGAAGTTGAATCACGAGACACAGAATCAACATAAGTAGATGCACCTGAAGCTCTAGAGAATCCTCCTCTTCAGCCAAAAAGGGAATGCTCAGCATATGTCTTCACATTTATACTAGTAATATGCTTAAGAGGCTGAAGGACATCTTTCCAATTTAAGATCTTACACCAGCCCGCTCACATAATCAATATATAAGGGAAGCAAATCCCATACCTGTAGTAGTAGCAGCTATGGCAGTACTCTAAATTCAATCATAAATAATCTTCCTAATATCAATTTCCTTCCCCTAATGAATAAAATAATTCAAAGTAGCTCTTTCCCTCCTGACCTCATTCAGATGATTGGTAGGAATCAACTTGGATGAGATGAAATAATGCCAGGCCGTAGAGGTGGCATTCAACCTTGAAGCAGGGAAGTTAACTCTCCTTTCATTAGTTATTTTCCATAATCCTCTTCATTCAATCAAAGCAGAAATTATTTCATCTAATTCTTCCTCTGTTGGATTATAATTTGAATAGAAACAAAATGTATTCGGCGGTATCAAATAAAACTCGTTAATTACCTCAGGCGTAAAATGTACTAATTGTCCTCAAACTATCACAAAGTTTTCCTAACTATAAGAGATTTACACAAAACTCCCATACAATAGAAGTGTCTGCTATAACAGAGAAGCAACAAAATTTGTCACAAAGTTGCCTAACGGTCATATCTTCTATCACTTCGTAGGGCTTGTCAAAGCCTCACTCCTAAATCAGTTTACGTGAAGCTTGCACGTATCGATCCTGATCCTTCGAACTGATAAACTTGTTTGAATTGAAAGTGGATCTCCCCTTGCTTCTCTTTGGTGTCATTTCTAACATTTGCATAAAAATTACCATAAATTCAAAAATTAACTTAAAATCATTAAACTCAACTTCTAAAGGCCTAAACTACTAAATCCAAGTAATTTCCAAGGATTTTTCTTATATTTTCACCATGAATAGTAAATCTCAAATTTCTCCATAATGCTCCTCAAATACATGGTGAAAATCAAAATTTTTTACAAAGGAGTAGTGCTCTTACCTTAAGAAAATCAAATCTAGCAAATTGGCATGAATTGGCTCAAAAATAATAATTTTGGATATGCCCTAACTCTCTAAGTCTCGAATCCCGAATGAAGAAGATGGGGTGAAAAAATGGTGCGGTGTTCGAGTTTTAAAATCTTTAAACTGATTTTCTTGAACCGGCGCCTAAGCGCGAAAGTATGGTGCTTAGTCACGGAGCTTTGGCGCGTAAGCGCGGGGACTCGGCACTTAGCCGCATATTCGCTAATTCTAGTTTTTTGTTAAATGTACTTTTAAGCTCATTTGATCAACCCTAAATGGTCTTAATAAGTATATCATCTCCTTGAATTCTTCTTATCTCCAAAATCACACATTAATACTAAAAATTAATTCAATAAAAGTTTTACATAAACATAAAACATATTTACTAAAGCACAAACAATTAAGTACAAACTATAAGTCTTTAGTCCAAGATTCTTGGACAAGATCTCCTCTTTACTTACACTTAAACACTTAAAATAAAACAAAAATAAAACTTATAACACTCAACAATTCATAAAACACTAAACACTAACAACTAAACATAACTAATGAACAACGTAATACGACTCAATAACTTAATTCTGTTCTCCATTAGGTGGAACATATCTAGAATCTCCATTAGTCTCTTCTGAATTATTTGGTATATAAATTTGAGAAAACGAGCGATGGTTGAAAATTCTTATTGAATCTTCTTCTATCCATTTTTTCTTCAAAAACATCACTTTATCCGCTTCTCCAATATGACTAGAATGATTAAATTGCTACATCAACCTCGATCATTGTAATCTTCTCTGCAATTCATTGAATACTAACAGCTAGAAATGAGTTGTATAACTCTTGCATACTTTCACAAATGAACTTCTTCTTGTTTGCATCATCTTTCTTCATAATTTCACTCCTCCAAGAAGACATCTTTGTAACTTAAACTCTTCTTTAAGGATTTTTGGATGAAAATTTGGAATGGGATGAATATCCCTTAATCCGGTCCCCATTTATAGACTTTTTATGCTCTAGAACCATCCTCCTATGTTCACAGACCATAACATATCGTTCCATACAACTTCCTCATGATTAGGGCTTTTAGAATCTCATTTTTCACGTTCTTCATAACTTCGACACCTAAGCACCAACTCCTGGCGCTTAGCCATCAGTGCTCATTTTAGCACAGGTCTATTAAACGTCTAAATTATCATTTTAACTCATCCAATTTATCAATTAAGGTCTCATTAATCTCCACTAACATAATATAATCAAAATACTACCATATAATTCTTACTTCAAACCAAACAAAACACACAAAACAAACTCAAAACAAAGCACACCGATAACTATGGGTTGTTTCCCATAAAGTGCTTGGTTTTACGTCGTTAGCCAGACATACCCGGTGCTTACTTTCGGTGACCCAACATTCAATTCTCATTAAGTTTAAGTTGATCTATTGAGAATAAGGTTTCAGTTGATGACCATTCACTTTAAATATTTTCTTAGTTTTAGGATCTTTAATATCCACAGCTCCATAGGGATAAACTTTTATTACAATAAATAGGCCCATCCACCCAGACTTAAGTTTTCTAGCAAATAATCTTAATATTACATTATATAGCAAAACTTGTTGTCCTAGCTCAATATTTTTAGTCAGAATCCTACGATCATGCCACATCTTCATATTTTCTTTATATATCTTAGCACTTTTATATGACTCATTCCTTATCTCTTCAAGCTCATTTAATTGTAATAATCTTTTCTCAGTAACATCCTTCAAATTATAATTGAAAGCTTTAATAGCCCAATAAGCTTTATGCTCAAGTTCAACTGGTAAAAGACAAGCTTTCAAAAAAATTAGCCTATATAGGGACATTCCTATAGGAGTCTTATATGCAGTTCTATAAGCCCACAAAGCAAAAGCTAGTTTGATTGAATAATCCTTTTCGTTTGTATTAATAGATTTTTTCAAAATTCTTTTTATTTCAATATTGGATTATTCAACCAAATCACTTGTTTGAGGATGATAAATAGTAGCAATTTTATGGCTGATATGATATTTCTTTACTAATTTATCCATAATTACATTTCTAAAATGACTTCCCATATATGTTATGATTACTCTTGGCATTTCAATTTTACAAAATATGTTCTTTCTTAAAAATTTTACAACTTCTATCCATTTAGATACATAGTCTATTGCTAACAATATGTATAAAGTTCTGAAAGATGATATAAATGATCCCATAAATTCTAATACCCAAACGTTAAATATTTCAACTTCCAACATATAATTGAGGGGCATCTCATTTCTTCTAGAAATATTTCCTACACACTGACATTGATCATAATTTTTATTATAAGCATTAACATCCTTAAAAATTGTAGGCCAATAAAATCCAGATTGCAGATTTTACATGCAGTTTTATCAATACAAAAATATCCTCCAAAATCAGAATCATGACATTTTTTTTAATAATTTTATAAGTTTCTTCTAATGGCATATATTTTCGAATAATCAGATCCTTTCCTTGTTTATATAGAAATGGGTTGTCCCAAAAATAAATTTTAGCTTCAGATAAAAATTTATTCAAGTGTAGGTATGTTAAACCATAGGGTAATATGTCACTAACAATAAAGTTTACAATGTCGGCATACCATGGAACACACCACTCATTAATAGCGAACAATTTTTCATCACAAAAATGTTCATTAATTTCTTCATCAGAACAGAGAGATTTTTCATTTTCAAGCATAGATAGATGATCAGCAATTTGATTATCGGCACCCTTCCTATCTACTATCTCAAAGTTAATTTGTTGTAAAAGAAGAATCCATCTCATCAGTCATGATTTTGCATCTTTTTTTCATTAAATATTTGATAGCAGAAAGGTCAGTATGCAACACAGATTTAGTTCCAACTAAATATGATCTGAATTTATCAAAAGAAATAATATAGCTAATAACTATTTCTCAGTTATGTTATAATTAATTTGAGCTTCATTAAGAGTTTTACCAACATAATAGATTACTTTGAAAATTTTATCATATTTTTGTCCTAAAATAGCTCCAATAGCTAAATCACTTCCATCACACATTAATTCAAAAGGTTTTTCCCAATTTGGTGTAACTGGTGCAGTGATTAATTTTTCTATTAACTGTTCAAAAGCTTTTAGGCATTCTTCATCAAAATTAAAAATTGCATCTTTTTTCAATAACTGGCATAGATGCTTAGCAATTTTTTAAAAGTCTTTAATATAACGCTTGTAGAATCCAGCATGTCTTAAAAAACTCTTAATTTCGCTTGCATTTGTTGGGCAAGGTAAATTAGCGATCACTTGAATTTTTGCAGGGTCTACTTCCATACCTTTTTCTGAAATATGATGTCCCAAAACAATTCCTCCTGTTACTATAATATTGGCATTTTCTCAGTTAAGGAATAAGTTTTTTTTCCATAGTGTTTGAGAACTTTACATAAATATTCTAAACATGAATCAAATGAAATTCCAAACACTGAAAAAATCATCCATAAACACTTCAATTATATTTTCAATTAAATCACAGAAAATTGCCATCATACATCTTTGAAATGTATGAGGGGCATTACATAAATCAAAGAGCATTCTTCTTATTATGGTAATTGTTGTTTTCTCTTGATCCTCAAGAGAAATTTGTATTTGATGATAACCAATATATCCATCTTGAAAACAAAAGTTTGTATGCCTAGCTAATATATCCAACATTTAATTAAGAAAAGGAAGTGGAAAATGATCTTTCCCGATGAAAAATTTTAATTTTCTATAATCAATGCATATTTTCCATCCTATAACTTGTCTTGTTGGTATTAATTCATTCTTTTTATTAACAATTACAGTTACTCCTCCTTTATTAAGAACACGGTGAAGAGGACTAACTCATGCACTATCTGAAATAAGATATATAATTCCATCATCTAACCACTTTAATATTTCTTTCTTAATAGCTTCTTTCATTATAAGATTGAATCTCCTTTGAGAATCAGCCATAGGTTTGCAGTTTTCTTCCATAAGGATTCTATGCATACAAATTGACGGAATGATTTCTTTAATATCAACTATGGTTCATCCAAAGGCTTTCTTATATTTCTTTAAAATTTCAAGCAATCTCTTCTTCTTCTGTAGTTAATTTTGAGGAAAATATAACTGAAAAAGTTGAGGAATCACCTAAAAAGGCATATTTTAAATGTTTAGGAAGTAACTTTAATTCAAGTTCAAGAGGTTTTTCAATTGATGGACTAAAAGATTCATCTTTCTTTGTCATGTACAAAACTTCAAAACTTTTTTGAACATAATTTAAATCTTCCTCATTATAATCATCAAAATATTGTTCTTCCTCTTCTTGCTCATGTTCCAACTTTTCACTTTCAGAATTATCTTCATAAGTCGCTTTAAAATGAAATTCACTCAAATATCTCATTACATCCATCCTAAAACATTCATCATCTTTACCTTTTGTAGGATATTTCATTGATTTTGAAATATTAAATGTCACAGTTTGATCATTGTCGCATATAATTAATTACCCTTTCTTCACATCTATCATTGCTCTTCTTGTGGTTAGGAAAGGTCTCCCCAAAATAATAGGTATCTCTTTATCTTCCTTCATATCTAGCATAATGAAATCAATAGGAAAGATAAATTGATGTACTTTTAATAAAATATCTTCTTTAACTCATTGTGGATATATTATCAAATGATATACTAACTGCAAAGTTACATTAGTCTGGGGTTATTTCTCCTAAAATAAGTCTTTTAAATATAGATAATGACATAAGGTTAATGCTTGCACCTAAATCACATAAGGCTTTCCCATAAAATCTGTCTCCAATTGCACATGGAATTATGAAGCTACCAGGATCTTTAAGCTTTTGAGGAAGTTTCTAAATTATCACATTGCACTCTTTACTAAGTGCAACGGTTTCATTATCTTCAGACTTCATTTTTCTATTGAGAATATCCTTCATAAACTTCACATAGCTTAGCATTTATTCTAAGGTTTTAGCAAATGGAATATTAATTGTAATTTTCTTAAAAATTTTCAAGAATTTCAAAAATTGCTTATCTAACTTTTATTGTCGAAGTCTTTAAGGAAATGGTGGTGGTGGCTTTTGTAATTCAATTTCTGTTAGAGAAATATGTCTTTCCAAACCTTTTTGAGCGTTCTCTTTTGATTTGTTTAATATTTTTCTTTCTCTAATTCAATCTCCCTTTGAATTCTACCTTCCAATTCTCTTTCACTTCTCAGTTGAATAGCTTTTACTTGCTCTTTATTCTTGTCTCTTGGATTTATCTCTGTATTACTCAGAAGTGTTCCTTGGGATCTGTTACTTAATGAATTAGCTATTTGTCCCAATTGATTCTTAATATTTCTAATAGTAGCTCTTTGAATTTGCAGATGATTTTTCATCTGAAACACCACTTCTTCTATAAACAACTTATTCTCCTTAAATTGTGAAGTGTTGTTAAAACCTGGAGGATAAGTAGGTTCATAATCATTATTACCTTGCTTGTTCCAATTCCCCAATGGGTTTACTTGATTGCTCCCCCATTGTTGATTACTACCACTCGAATTAGTGTTATTCTAGTTAAAGTTTGGATGGTTCTTCCAACCTAGGTTATAATAATTGATATATGAGTTATTAGGCTTGTTTATCTCATTCAAAGTTTCTAATGATGTTTGAGAATCTACCATTTGGCCTAATGAATTCTCTTCAATCATTGAAATTTGTTGAGAAAAATTCATTCTAAATTGGTTTATCTTTCTTAAAATTGCAGCAACATGATTTGCTAACATTGCAAAAGCATCAAATTCATGAATTTTTGCTACCTTTTTAGGATTTAACCTCTCAGAAGGTCATTGAAAATTATTTTTAGTCATTTCTTCAATTAAAGCATAAGCATCACTAAAATGTTTAGAAATCAATGAACCACCAACAGCATCATCGATAATAGATCTAAGAGATCCTACTAATCCATTATAAAAGTTTAAATTATTAACCAATCTAGTATCAAATGATGTGGACACTTTCTTAAGAGATATTTAAAACACTCATATGCTTCATAAATAGATTCCCCATCAAACTAACAAAAAGATGTAATACCATTTCTAAGTTTTGCAATTTTTGATAGTGGAAAATATTTAGCAAGAAATTTTTGTGCTAAATTACCCCAAGTTCTGATAGATCCAGGTGCTAACGAATTTAATCACATCTTAGCTTTATCCCTTAATGATAAAGAAAAAAATTCTAAGTCTAATAACATCATCCAAAATACCATCATATTTAAATGTACCACAAAATTCTAGAAAATTGACAAGATGCAAATTTGGATCTTCAATTTGTGCTCCCCCAAACTTATTATTAGATACCATTTGAATAATAGCAAGTTTACGTTCAAATGAATTAGTCGCTACAGCAGGATTTTGAATACTAAAATGAAATTCATCTACTATAGGGTTAGCATAATCTCTCAAAAGCCTAATTTTTTTATGGATTTCAGCATTTTGATTATTTTGATTTGTCATTTCTTGAATATATTATCTTTTTCTATATTTTTAATTTTTCTAATTTTTCTAGCTGTTCTTTCTAATTTAGAATCGTAAGGTATAAGTTCTCCAGAACCTGAATTACACATACATTGTTATAAAGCATAACAAAAAAAATCACACAAATAAAAACAATATAACAATTCATAAAATAAATCTAACAAGTTTAAATAAAACTTTAAAAAGTAAAAAATTAGTTTTTTTGAAAGTTCTTTTCAAATATTATATATTTTTGTGTTTTGTTTTTAACTATCTGTCCCCGGTAACGGCGCCAAAAACTTGAACCCTGATATTTATGTGTACGTTTTATATATGAATTTATATTTCTTTTGATGATATCTTTTTCTTACAATGACACCAAAAACTTTTTGCTAATGTAAATAAGAGTTTTAATTGTATTATAAAATGAGATTATACGCAAGTATACGTATCGTTATCAAGTAATATAGGACTTTTTGATTAAGCCCTGAGATATCGAACCCACAGGGAAAAATGTTAAAAAAAATTTTAAAAAGAAAGAAAATAGAAAAATAATTTTTTACTTTTTAAGAAAGATCTTACTCAAACTAAAGATAATATTCTAGGAAAGTGAATTCCATTATTTTTTGTAAATTTTATAATTTGAAATAAAAGTAAACAAATACTTTAACTAGATTTTTGTAAGATAAAAGCAAATGCAAATAAAATTTCTCTTTCCTTATTATGAATATGTAACATGACATAGAATTTTGTTGTGGAAGTATCTAAAATGTGTTTTGCTAAATAGGAGTAATAATGTTCTTTACCCTTACTAGAGATGTTATAAAGAACATAGGTTAATCTAGTGCTTTAGTAATTTTGAAGACTGGTTGGGAAAGAAAGATACTAGCTCTCACTCTAGAGTTTTCTCTTCACCCTCGACCTGGGGGCAAACATCACATATCATGACATAACGCAATAAATCCAATTAGGGCTTTAGCCTGTCACTAAAGTCCTCTAATTCTACACCCATCAAAGTATATCTCCCTATTTATTTGCACTCAATCATATGGACTATATTCTCACCCATATAATCACATGCGATTCTTACTAGTTGTTGATAGAGACAATACAATACCAGTTTTACATGTTCTCACAACATATATTAACATCTTAATTGGTTAAATTAAGAAGTAAATGAAGTGCAAGGTTTTGAATCATCACAACTTCTTCCAACATTGAATTCTTATACTTCACACAACATCCATCTATATCTTAATTACTTCATCATTTCAAGGAAAAAGATAAAGAAAACTAATTAGAATTCATGGAGAAAATACAATCATAACTTGGTTTAAAAGTAGAAATCATAGTGAAAACACAAGAAGTCTTAATTTAAAACCAAATGTAATAATAAAGATAAAGACTTATTTGAAAATCCTCTCCACCAAACTCTTGAAGTTCCTTTGAAAACTTTACTTTTCCATGCAATACTCCTTGGAGGTTGGCGCCCAATTCTAAGGATTCAAAATCTCCCTTCTAATCCTAATACAAACTATCTTAAAGTAAGAAAATAGAAATGGTGAAGTGGAGTGGCATGTTACTAAAATAACTCTCCAACACAAAAAACATAAACCAAACTCTCCAACAACAACCACTTTTCTGATCCATAAGACTTCTTTTTATACTTTCCTGATAAGTGCTTTCTTATCTCTTTAAATTATGTCCATATTCAATGAATCCTCTAAGAGATGCATACATTCAAGAGTACTTTAATTTAAGAAGCTACCTACATTTGTACCAAGAGATGACTCAAACACCCCTTCAAAATGGAGCCAAAAATTAAATAACTCTTCTTTAATATCCGTCACACGTAAGCGCGAGGTCTCGGTGCTTAACTGCGGGGCTTCTGGCGTGTAAGCTTCAGGTTTGGGCCCCTAGCTGTGAGGCTTTTGTGCTTAGGCGCCATCTGGGTGCATAGCCGCCATAGAACAATTTTGCACCTTTCTTCATTTTTTCTCCAAATTTGATATTTTTAACTCTTTTCATCACATTCATCCATTTAATCATAAATGCAAGAAAAATGCACAAAAACCTTCCATTAAAGTGCAATATCATCAAAAATAAGTATAAATTGTGTATAAAAATATTATATATTTTAGGCGTATCATGCACCACAACTAGTGGAAACTTATACCATTTTAATGATTAATTTTATTTATTGAATGGAACAATATGTTTGTTATTGTGAAAAATAATTTTCATTGTCTTTTATCCTTGGAAACAAATAATTTTGACATCCCATGATTTATAATTCGGAACATGAATTTTTATTTGAAAATATTAACTTTGTAGTGCTTTCATATGCCACTCAAAACAACATTAGAAAACCACCACAAAAAAACAAAAGTATACCAAAAAATAACACTAAAATACCACAAAAATATCACAAGAATACCAATAGAGTAACACAAGAATACCACCAGAATACTATAAGAATAACACAATAAGACACCAGAATACCACCTAAATATCACCATAATACCACCTGAATAAGACAAGAATACCACCATAATACCATCAAAATACTGCAAGAATACTACTAGAATACCATCAAAAAAATCACCAGAGTATCACCAAAAGACCACCATAGTACTACCAAAATGCTATAAGAGTACACCAAGAATACCACTATAACAACATAAGAATACCACTTGAATATTGACAAAAGACAACCATATTACTACCATAATACTATAAGAATATCACTATAAAACCACCATAATACCATAATAATTTTACAAGAATATCATAATAATACCACTAGAATACCATAATAATAACACTTGAATACCAAAACAATTGTTCATCACTAATTAAGTCAACAAAAGAATCAAAGACATACAAAAAAACAACACCTAGATTATTAATTTTTCTAGTCAAATATAATATCACCCAAATGATTTTTAAAAAATGTGGTTCAAATTTTTGTTACCTGTTCTGATGTTAGTCCGGAGAAAAAATATCCATCATCTTTGTACTTCAAGGCCTCATTTTAGGCCACCTAAGAATTTGAAGCCTTGCTTCAGGTTAGGTTAGAGTAAGGATATATATGTGCTCTTAAAATTAAAGTTGTAAAAAAGTAAAATTCATTAGGTCACTTACCTTAAAAGAATAAAAGATAATTGTTATATTAGCCTACTAACCGATAATAAGAAAACAAAGCCGTTCAGGTATCATAGGGTCTAACTCTACATTATTTTCCTAGCAAAACATCAATTTGCTCTACCAGAAAACTAAAAATGGCTGCTAGCCAGTTGAAGGAAGAGAAATTGTTTGCATTGTCCCAAAAACTATATAAGACACTTGATATACGATGCAAAAAATAAGTTTGCCAACAAAAACTTCATTTATAACTCTACAAAAGATTTTGAGCATTATCCTAAAAACAACTACCAACAAATCATTCTATTTGAAAGGAATTTACAGTGGATATTAGATATTTATCTTAATGCAGGACTTCTCCAAAATTTGACAAGCCAATGAGCAATGTCACCTTATCAGAATTAAAACTTGAGGTTTTGTCACCTATTCTAAGACCTTTTGATCAGTCCCCTAACATTCCAAAGTTTGTATGGTTAGTGAATTTTTCAGTTGGTAAGGTGGCATGTGGAAGAATTGAATAAAATGTATATCTTTTAGAAAACATTTTGTTTCTTCAATAATTTGACAAAATACTATGTCACAAATAGATTTAACAGCTGAAGGCCTGCATCTGCATGTTAATACTCTTAGGTTCATGACACTGCAACAATATTACATGGTAAGAGAATAAACATCTGTGAAGGAAATCTAACATTATCAAGGTATTATTAAGTCAAATAAATTGAATAATACCATCATAATATTAGTAAGAAAATCATTATAATACCATAAAATACTATTAATTAAATACCAGAATACCACCAATAAACCATCAGAATACCACCAATAAACCATCAGAATACCACCAACAAACCACCAAAATACCATCAACAAAACACTAAAACATCACCAATAAACCACCAGATACCACCAACAGACCACAAGAAAATCACAAAAAATATCCCAAGAATACCACCAGAATACCACCACACCATAATACAACAAGAATATCAAAATAATACCACCCTAATATAACCAGAATACAACTAAAACACCACAAAAATATGTGGTAATATTCTAGTGCTATTTTGTTGTGGTGATATTCTGCTTATATTCTTGTGTTATTCTAGTTGTATTCTAGAAGCATGTACGGTTTATTTGTAGGTTATGTGTTTGTGTTTCAGAAAAAAGGGGTCTCCTACAGAAGTTGTCGGCGAATTTTAGATTTTAAATTTAATTTAAATATATAATTTGAAAATGTAGCATTTGATTTTGAAAATAATTTTAAGTTTAAAAATTTTAAGATATGAAATCAAACCGATCCCGCATCACAAACCGTGTATCTATCCCGAGGAATAGACACACTGTTTGATTATGAGGCTCGATTAAATAAACTAGAAGATTTGTGACATCCGTTTGGTCTGCGAACCAATTTTATAAGCCGACAAGTTCCCCTGCTTAATATAAAGGAATTAAGCAGGGTTTATATTACCTGGGTTCTTAAAGTTCCCTATAAGGGCAAACCCTTATAGTTAATTACATCTTAAATGAAGGGAATCATTTAAGAAAACTCTCGATAATGATCAGTGGTTTTTCTCTCAAGAATTTCAAAGTTTAAGGTTTCAAACAAATGGGATTTTTGAGATTTCAATAGGGAATAGCTCAAATTTGGAACAGTTTATTCTTGTGAGTCAAAAGGAAAAGAAGTATAGGAAGCTGAGGATCAAGAAGAATCTTGGCAACTTCCCAAACAATCCTATTGTTTGGCTTCAATTTGAGAATGTTATTTAATGTTTCGATTCCGTCAATTTTAATTAATTAGGACTTATATTTGTATGACATAATCACACAAATAACCTCGAAGATGTGAGGGTTTATGTCGTATCAAACGACTACCTTGGGATCCTAAGACCGGTTAGGGCTTAATTTGCATAATATGATTATGCAAATGCCTAACAAAAAGTTGAGGATTTATGTTGCACTAGGCAAACTACCTCAAAATCCTATGGCTTTGTTATTTAAAAATAGGAAAGGTTTTGCTGGAGTAGACTTAAGTTTTGCTGACGACGATGGTCGTGCTGCCCACTATGCTCCAAGCTTCTTGTCGTTGCAGAGGTTAAGTTTTAGAAAGTGAAAATCAAGAGATGAGAGAAGTATTCTAGTTTAGAAAAGTTTTAAGGTTCAAATATCTTAGTGTTTTATTAGGGGAATCTTAAAGTTGATTATAACAACACCGGTTAAGATCCCACGGTTCCATCATTCCGGCACCGTTATTTTTATCGGATTCACTTAATCGAAATGAATTTGCTAAACTCAACTGGATGAGTTCCACACTTACATTTAGACTGTGGGAAATCCCGTTAGCAACACGTAGGTTACATCATCTGAGGTATTCCCGATCATCCAACGAGACGTTTTAATTTAGTTGTAGTTGTAGTTTTGTGTTATGTTTGTGATTAAATTTTGAGTTGTTTTATATTTAGAATGTTGTGGCGGTGAATTTTATCTTGTTGTGACTTTTAATTTAGTTTTGAGTTTCAGTTTTGTGGCTATCCTAAAAGTTTTAGTTCTCATGCAGGGTGACATCCTTGTTTAACATGTAAGAAAAGAAAAGTGCAGTACAGGTAAGTAAGTTGCAATAAAGTAAAAGCGTACCTGGAGGGTCTTCTCGTCATTCCGAGCTGTACTTAAAACACAAGTCAGAGCATTTAAATATTTGCCACAAGTACCTAGGTAAAGCTAAGGGAAGGTTCTGGTTGTCTACCAAAATCCTAATTCTACTGCTAGTCAATTCCTATGACGTCTAGGTTCTTGCGTTTTGTTGAGGATGATTCTCTTCATCAAAGAATAATTAAGTTCAATTGTTCTTCTAAAACACCCCATCATATTGAGAAAAGTGCTTAGGACGAGTCCTGAACATCTTTTCAATGCTTATGAGATTATTTTGAGTCCAAATGAATTTCATCGTTCGAATGAACTGATCATCCCAGATTTAGTTGAGTCCTGACTCTTGCTCAGTGAATTTAGATGTTTTAATTATCTTATGAGAAAGATGACATTCACTTGGCGTTTCACTTAAGTGTTATGTGGGTGAAAGTCTTTAAGGGTAGGTGAGGTTATTAAGAAACTTAACCATCTTGTTTGAAGTTGAGTTGGATTTTCAAGAATGATTCAAATTAATTGTAATATTTTTGTTTAATTATAATTGTCTTATGTTATTTCAATTTGATTGTGTAATTTCAAAAGTTGTCTTAGTTATTTTAAAATTGTTTTAACTTTAATTTTTGTTATATTTAATTTTATTGCATTGATTTGAAGTTGATTTTAATTTAGTTGCATTAATTTAATTTTGATTTAAAGTTGATTAAATTATTTTAAAATTGTTTTAATTTAATTATATTTAATTTAAATTGTTTTTTATTAATTATGTCATTTTAAAATTATTTTTAATTTAATTAATTATATTTATTTTATTAAATTATCTTAAAAATTGTTTAATTTGATTATTTAATTTATCTTAGAAATTATTTTAATTTGATTATTTAATTTATCTTAGTTTTCATTAATGAGTTATTAAATTAATATTAAGTGGTATTTGATTTATATCATTAATTAGGGGTTAAGATTAATAAATTAATCTCTTCCAAGATTAAATCTCTTTACTTAATACATTCTCTTTTAATTAACTTCAAATTTTTAATAATTTAAGAAATTATAATTATTTTGTTTATGTTAGAAAAGTGATAAATGGGTTCCTACCCTTTAATTCCTCATGTTTCAATCATCTAAGGAGATTAATTAGGATCATTTATTACCCATTACCCATAATTAAGCCTAAATATTAGTTAAGGCTAAATTTTAAAAATTACCATTTTGCCCCTTAGGCTTGTTCACTTCATAATTCATTAAACATAACTCAAATGACTTTGAAATTTTTATGTCACCCTACTCATGGGTCAATTCAAATATTAGAGAAGAAAATGTGATTTTTCTGAATTTAATTTAATTTATATATTTCTTTTAATACAAAAATGGGGTTTTTAATGAAAAATCAATAACTTGACCAAGGAAAGACCTATGACTTTGAAATTTTTACTGTAAGTGACCCTTGACTAGAGGACCATTTGGATCAAAGTTGGGGATTTTTTGAGTTTTAATTTAATTATTAGAATTATATTATGTTCTGGAGTATTAATTCATTTTAAAATATTTTAAAGGTGGAAAAATTAATTTTATATTTTTAGAAAATCTCTCTATAGTCAAGGAATCCAGAGAAACAAATTTTATATTTTTTTATTTTTCTTTGATTTATTAGAATTATTTTAGTGGAAGGTTAAGAAAATTCATTTTTTAAAATGTTAAAAATTATCCTAGGCCTTTAAAAATTAATACTCATTACTAGTGTGAAAGTGAAGTCTTATTCTGATCATTTGATTTTTGGCTGGAGAGAGGGATTTTCTAGAAGTTATGGTGCTTCTACATCGCGCGGTTCTATATCTTGTGCATCAAAATCCCATGTCAGATCTACCAGTCCAGATTCACAGACTCAATTGCAAAGGATGATGGATAAAATTTATTACGCTACAGATAAGGTATCAAATTTAGAAAACTATGTAGGTCATATTGATTCTTACTTGAGAAGGCATAGTGATTATGAGGAGAATACAACACATCTATGGAAAAACTCATTAGAGTGATCATATTGTAGTATTTTCTTCATATCCACAGTACTCTCATTATGATTCTACTAGTTTCTAGGATGATGATGTTGATGAAGAGGATGACGGTGGTGATGAAGATGAGTAGTGATTGGATTATGTAGTGTTTTGTTTGAACTTTATTTGTATTGTTTTTTTACTATTGTGGTGTTGTGTATGGTTGTGATAGACATTGTTGTTGTGGTTTATTGTGATGTGTAATTATGTTTTGTGGTAGTAATTGTGTGAACTCTGTTATTTTAAATGTACTTTGTTGGTTTGTTTTGAACTTATTCCTACTGCTTTAGGAAGTTTAAAATAAAGCTAACTTTCAGTTAAAATTTAAGTTTAAGTTTCAACTTACTAACATAAATTTTTTATCTGTTGTGATTGTAATACTATGTTAATTTGTGTGATTTGCTTTTATGTTAGCCTCCACTGCATAGAAGTCTTTTGAATCTCATATATGTTAAAATCAAAATGAAATTTGATCATTTTTACTCCTGTTTTTAAGTTTTTTGTACTTTTATACTTACGATATGAAAATCCCTGTTAGCATAATGTTTTAATTTTTCATTCTTGTCCTTATATAAGATATGCTGAAATTTTTTAATCTTATTAAATATTTAAGTTTGGGTGGGATGAAAAAAAAAATCAATTTTCAAAACTTGAAATTTATTTGTTCTCAAATATACTAGAAATAAATTTGATTTTTTATTTGAAAAATGATAATGTGTATGAAGTTATATTAGGGTAATAAAATTTTAAATATAGAAATGAGTAAAAGAATTTGGTTAAAACTTTATAATGATGAAGAAAAATTTCAAGTTAAAAAACTTTTTTAGTGAAGAGATGTTAAATCCGTTGTAACTATCTTTAATAAGAGATATTGTATTTTTGAAAAATATAGAAGAATTTGACGTTTAGTTTCATTACTTAAATATCTTTTATTAAAAGTAATTTTCAAAACTATTATTAGATTTTTAAGTGAAGGATATATATCAGACCTTTGCTTTAGGAAAGGAAGAGTGGAATTCAAAATTATTAAATGTCATACAGATATAGTAATCCTCGCTAGAAAATGAAAAAAGAAAAAGAAAGAGAAAAAGATAATAAAAAGAAAAGAAAACAAAACAAAAAAGAAGAAGTGAAGTATAGTGTGAAAAAAGTGGGAGGAGAAGCTTGAGGATTAGTGCCTAAACAAAAATTAGTTCCACATCTAATCTTTTTAATGCATAAGATTTACAAAAATCTTAAGCTTAATGATATAATATAGTGAGTTTAATTTTTTTAATGAAAATTTTTAAGTAAAGAAGATAAAATGCCTAAATTCTATAATTGGAAAATCTACAAATATTTCTGAATTAGATAGGAGCTTATATTTTCATACTTTTTCACTTTAGAAATTTTCTAAACTTTATTTTGGTCTCATTCACTAAAGTTTTTTCTAAATTGGAATACTACATTTCTAGAACAAAATATTAGAATCTCTTAAATAAACTCACTCAAATGATTTGCTTATATTGGTTTTGAAAGATTATAGTGTCATTTGAGGACAAGTAACATTTTAAGTATGGGAGAATCTGATATACCTATAACATATATCATTTATGTACACATTTTTATACCTATTTTTGATGTTGTTGCACTTTAATGGAAGATTCTTTTAGGAACAGTTAAATGGACTAAATATGTCAAAAGAAGTGAAGATAATCAAATTTGGAGCAAAAAATGAAGGTGTTAAATTGAACTTGGGTGCCTAAGCGCCCAGATCTGGCACTGAAGCGCTAGCAGACATAGAAGGACGCGCTTAAGCACCAAAGGCCCGCTCTTTTGCGTCGGGTAGTTAGTTTGCAATTTCAAGGAATTTTTGACTAAATTTGAAGGGCTGTTTGAGGCAACGTTTGATACAAACGTGGGTAACTGATCAAGGACGCCAAAAGTCATTCAAATTTCACTTGAGAGGATGCATCTTTTAGGAAGATTCATTGAATATGGACACATTTTGAAGAGACAACAATGCACCTTTTGAGAAAATATAAAAGAAATGACTTGAAGAGGCTGTAAACAAGAGGAGAAGAGAGGAGAAGAAAGTTGAATTAGTGTGTGTAAAGAGAGTAGTTATAGTAAGAAGTTGTAGGATTATTACTTAGGGTTTCTTCACATATCTCATTCCTAGTGAAAGGGAAGGTGGGTAGAGATTTCTAAGTAAAAATTCATTGTTTTAGAGAGACTTTAACCTTCTTGGGTTGGGCAACCAGTCCTAGGGAGCTTGTAAGAAAAATGAAGAGATTCAAAGGAACTTCAAGGGTTTGGTGGAGAGGAACTTGAGATAAGATTTTATCTTTGTACTTCATTTAGTTTTAATTGAGACTTCTTTTGTTTTTTACATGATTTCTACTTTTAAAATTAATTTTTGTTGTGTTTTCTCTATGAATTCTTAGTGGTTTTTTTTCTTTTTCCTTAAAATGAAAAAGTAATTAAGTGATGGTTGGAAGTTGTGGAAGCATTGATCTTTAATGTTGGAACAAGTTGTGTTGATTTAATCCTTGCACTTCATTTACTTCTTGATTTGACCAATTAAGATGTTAACATTTATTTTGAGAACATGTAAGATCCTTGTAGGTATTGTCTCAATCAACTATTGGAGGAAATCTCATGAGATTGTATGGATGAGAATGTAAATCATATAATTTTGTGCAAATAAATAGGGAAATATACTTTGATGGGTGTAAAATTAGAGGACTTTAGGGTGACAAACTAAAGCCCCCAGTTTGGTTTAAATTTTTAGGTTTTGATGCAAGATGTTAACCCTCAAGTGGAGGGAAAGGAGGAAAGTCTAGAGTGAGAGATAGTATCTTCCATACCTAACTCGTCTTCAAAATTATTCAAACATTAAACTAGCCAATGTTCTTTATAGCTTCTCTAGTAAGGGCAAAGAATAATATTGCTCCTATTTGGCACAACACAATTTACATACTTCCACGATAGAACTTTTGTACTTATTACTTATTCATGATAAGGAAAAAGATATTTTCGTTTATACTTCTTTAATCTTACAAAAATCTCATCATTTTTAGTTAATTGTTTACTATATTTCATAATATCAGAAAATACCAAAAAGAATCGCATTTTCAAGTTTTCTGTTATATGTATCTATTTAAGTGTCTTTTTCTAAATAGATTTTGTGATATAAATCCTTTTTATTTGTTCTAAAACAATCAAAAAATTTTTCCGTGGGAACGATATTTCGGGGCTTAATCAGAAAGTATTATATTACTTGATAATGATACGTATACTTGTGTAGAATCCCTAAATTTAAAAATAACTATTGAATTTCTTATTTACATTGGAATTAAGTTTTTGATGACATAGTAAAGAAAGAAATTTTATTAAAGATATTGATATAGAATATTATATCATAAATATAATTATAAATCATATTACCACAAGTATAAATATCTGCAATCAAGATCAATTTCCACCACTAGAAGTATTATTGTAGATAAAGTTATGGTGATTTTTCTAACCTAGGTTATAATATTCAGAATATGGGTTATTTGGTCGATTATTAATTGCATTTAAAGTCCCAATTGACGGTTGAGAATCAATCATATGTCCTAATGAGTTTTCCTCATTCAAATGAGGTGTTTGAGATAAGTTCAATCCAATTTGATCTTACTTTCTAGATATTATTACAACTTAAAAAGCTAAAATATAATTTACATCAGTATCATGAAACACTGGCTATTTTCTTAGGATTTACCCTTCCAGAGGGCTAATCATAGTCATCTCTTAGATTAAAAGAATATGCATCATCAAATGATTTTGACATTAATGATCCACAAGCAGTAGCATCAATAATAGATTTAAGGGATCCTACTAACACAATATAAAATGTTTGAATAATTAATCGATCAGGCAAAGTGTGATGTGGAGACTTCCTAAGGAGTTATGTAAAATTTTCCCAAGTTTTGTATATTGATTCACCTTCATACTGTGTAAATGAGATATATCATTTCTATGCTTAGCAATTTTTGAAGGTGGAAATACTTAGCTAGGATAGATCCGAATGTTAAAGAGTTTAACCACATCTTAGCTTTATCCCTTAAGGAAAAGGGAAAATGTCTAAGTCTAATAGTGTCATTTGATACATCGTCATACTTAAATGTAGCACATAATTCTAGAAAACTAACAAGGTGTAAGTATGGATCCTCAGATGGTGTTCCCCTAAACTGATTGTTCAAAAACACAACAAAACATGATTTATATTAAAATTCAAGTTTACACTGTAAAACAAAACTAAAAAAAATATAAAATGTTTATCTTAAACTTCTCCTCAAGCAAATCCTTTGAAGTTCCTTTGATGAATTCTCAACTCTCCTTAAAATTTCACTCTAAGAGATACACACAAAACAAAGACTCTCACACACTCCAACAACAACAACAATAGCCTCACAACAACCACCAAACAAAAGCCAACCTTTTACACATATCCAACAACCTACTTTTCACACCAAGAGACTCTTTTTAAAATAATACTCCAAATCTCCAAGTGTCACCTCAGATGCCACTTCAAAATTCGTCCAAATACAATGCATACTGGCAAAAAATGATTCAGGGGCCCAGGCGCCCAACTGTGGCACTTTGGTGCCAGTCTTCCAGAAGATCCAAAATAGTTGTTGGCTCCTTGGCGCCATGACTCCAGCCTCTCTGTTTCCACATACAGGGTCTAGCGTCTAGGCGTGACGCCTAGGCGCCAATTCATTTTGTGCTTTACTTGACCATGTTTTGCTCTGTCTTTGCTCTTTTTTTCTAAAATTCATCTCTTGTACATGAAACCAAAAACATGCAAAATAACTACCTTCAAAGTGAAATATCAATAAAAAAATGAGCATAAATTTTATATAGAAAATTAACACATTTTTAGCCGTATCAAGTCCAATGAAAAATTAAAATTGTAAATTTCTTTACATTGAAAAGGGATTAAAAAGAAATTCTTAGAATTCAAGAGATTTCATTATAGATATATAATTGAGAAAAAGGAAGCAAAGGCAGTATGAACAAGTTGAGAGAGTAATGATTGTGGATTAGGAGAGATAAGATGTAAAATTGAGTTAGAGACTATAATGTGGGAGAACAAGGACATTTAATTTCATTTAAAAAAAAGTTCTAATACTTCTCAAATCCCATCATTTTTTTTTGAGAGAATTTGGGGGCAAGGATTAATTTATATTAAAATAAATGTAGAACACAAAATGCAAGAGAACTTAACATGCATAAAGATAAACTAGATTACCAAAATGAGATACATATTTCAATTGACAAAATAAGATTGAGTTAAGCGAATGAATTCTTCAATGATTATAAAATTAACGATTACTTTGGAAAAAAAACTTAGTTCATTATAGCCCCACAATATTCATCATAAAAGAAGCAAAAGAAAAAAAAGCATTATGGTTTTGTAGGATTTATTTCAATAGCACACAATTTTTGTGTTACATATCGAATACTTAAACTTTGATATTTAAGTAAATATCAAAAATTTAAATATAAGATATGATAATACAGTAGTTATGTGCATGTATGTAAACTCTTTAATTTTTGAACAAAAAAATGAGCATTAGTATATAATACCATTGGTCACTACAACAACCACATTCCAACTTTGGACGTCGTCGCCTCCTCTGAAACGACTACAGTCGGTGCCGCCCTTCGGCAAACTTGACCACCGCTGTCTCCGACCAAATCTGGCGACATCCACCTTCAACAGCCACTGGCGTCGGCCACCACCGACCATCATCGGTCGCTACTACTCCTTGCAGTGAAGTTCCATGTGAAGTCATAATGTGCACTGCAAAACCCCGACACACGGTGTAACGATAACTCCCAAAAATGTTGTAACAATACACCCAAAAGAAAGTGACTTTCTCTAGACTTTTAAAGCTCTCTTGGTGCAGCTCCTGACTCTGGCTTCTGTGGCTTACATACATCATTGCAACTCACCACTGTGACATATGTGACAACCTACGACCTACATTGTCTATAGCTCATGCAGCTCCCTACTTTGGCCTCTATAATTTGCAGATGTCATCACAACTCACGACCACAACTTATGTGACCAATTACGACATACATGGTCCTCATCTCATGCTGCATTCGACTCCAACCCTATTTCCTATTGACGTTATCTCAGCTCACGGTTATGACAAACGAAACCAACTACAACATATGTGATCCAGAACTCGTGCAGCTCCCGACTTTGGCTCCTACGATCTACAGATGTCATCATTGCTCACTAATATGATGTACATGATCGAATATATCCTACAGGGTCCACAACTTGTGCTGTTCTAGACTCCTGCACTTGTGGCCCACATATAACATCACAGCTCTCTACTATGCCCTACATGACCAACTCAACCTATATGGTGCACAACTTATGCAGCTCTTAAACCACTCCGCTCACTTTGCATAAGCTTAATATTGCAAGAATTTGATATAGAAATGTATAAATTATTCAATAATCGCAAAAATAACTCTTATCAACGGAAGTAAACATATCGCTCAAGTAATACAGGGCTCTAATGGAGTCCTGGATATCGATCCCACAGGGAATATTTCAGAAGCTATGTACTAGGATTATAGAAACCAATACAGAATCAAAACCTTGTAAATTAAATTGCCTATTTGTCACTAATATGCAATCGTAAATAAGATGGAATTTTACTAAACTAATTCTACTAACAATTAACTAAATTACTAATAAAGTAAGGTTCAATGTATAAGCAAGCATCCTTCTCCTTGTTAAGAAATTTAAGTGAATGGATAATTAGAATTAGTTCAAAAGATGTGTTGTGTCAAATAGGAGCATACCTATTCTTTACCCTTTGGTCTAGACATAAAGAACATTGACTAATCCTATGCTTGGTTACTGAATCTGCGGCTAGGCTGGGAGGATACCGGCTCTCACTTCGGAGCTCCCACGTTCCCCTCACCTGAGGGATAACATCTAGACTTCAGCACCCAAACGATAGGACCGAATTGAGGATTTTATTCTATCAATCTAAAATCTCCAATTCTACGCCCGATAAAAAATATTTCTCTATTTATTTGCACCCTACTTTCAAGGACTTTGACCTCCCTGAATCTCAGATGTAATCTTCACTTTAGTTGTAAAAATCATCATATTTTAACAAATTAATTGGCCTTATTAAAAGTAAATTAAGATTAAAGTGAAAAGATTATCACAACTTCTTTAACATTCTCTTGGCACAACTAATTCAAATCACCATTTCACAAAAATCTCAAAACAAGGAGAAAGACAGAGAAACTACTCAGATCTCATGGAGAAGATACAAAAAAACTTGGATTTCATATATAAAAGTAAAGTTATATAAACTACAATAAGTAAATAAAACTTATCTCGAATTCCTCCCCAAGCAAACTTCTTGAAGTTCCTCTGAATCTCTTCCTTTCTTTTCGGTACACAGAATTCTCCTTCGAATTGGCAAGGAGGAAGAAATCTCTCACTTTCTTCCCACTCTTATAATCTCTCGAAGAATTCCTCACAATTAACACTAAA
Organism: Papilionanthe hookeriana x Papilionanthe teres; assembly: GCA_022702705.1. Lineage (NCBI taxonomy): Eukaryota > Viridiplantae > Streptophyta > Magnoliopsida > Asparagales > Orchidaceae > Papilionanthe > Papilionanthe hookeriana x Papilionanthe teres. The sequence goes on from CM040435.1 coordinate 32,603,889, forward strand.
TAAACTCACTCTCTAAAACTACTAGAGAAACCAAGACACTAACAGACACTTACCGACACTCTGAATACTCCTAGACACCACTTGGACCCCCCTTGGAAACCCTTGGACACCACCAATTTCAGCCCCAAATTGTTTCTTTTAAAGTAATTGAGGAGTTTCCAAGAGTTACCAAAGCATCCATTCAAAAATCATCCACATTCAATGCACCTCGTGAGAGAACCGACAAACTCGTAGTCGGCGACCTCGATCTCGCCGTCAGCGACCTTCTAGAATACTAGGTTTTGGACATGGTCTTTTAAGGCTCACTGACGGCGGCCTCGATCTCGCCGTCAGCGACCTTCTTTATAATTTATTTTCTGAACTCTTAGGAAAAATCTACCGTCGGCGCCGTCGATCTCGCCGTCGGCGTCCAAGTTCAAATCTTCATATTTTGGTCCTTTTTACTCCAAATTCGCTCCTTTTTGCACCTTTTTACTCCAATGTCCATAAATCAATATACCTACAACAAAACATCAAAAATATCTTTCTTTAAAGTGCAATATCATCAAAATCAATATAAAATAGGCATGAAAATTTTAACATATTTTCAGTTAATCAAAATCTCTCAAACTTAACTATTACTTGTCCTCAAGTAATTTTTAGTACTACATAAAAGTTATGATTCATTGTGGTGAAGTTTTAATTAAGTAATACTATAATTTTAATTTATATAAATATCATGGTAAGATTTCTTAGAAAGATTTTCAAGTAATTAGATTAACTTTGTAGATGTAAGGCTATATAGTCATCAAGTTTAAGAGTTCTAGTCTTCTATTCACTTCAAGAATTACTATATGTTGCAATATTAATTCACTTAGAATATTCAGATGATAGGAAATTCATGAGAACACTATTAGTAAAAATACTAGTCATAAATATAAGTTCAGAAATATATTTAATTTTTCTTTTAGGTTAATCCAAGTAAAGCCAATTTTTTATAAGGCATCTCCTCAAGCTTCTCCTCATTACCTTTTCTTTTCTTTTCATTTGGATTGCTTTTCAATCCGATATATTTTTCTTTTCTTTTTCAAGGATTGTTTTTCAATCCTTTTTTTTCTTTCTTTTTCAAGTGAGGATTACTATATCTGGATAGTCTGTTAATAATTTTTAACTTCACTCTTCGTTTTCTAAATTTGAAACTTTTAGCATTCCTTTCCCTTATATGTAATTCATAGTCTTTACATCATTGAGCCCCAATCAATTCTTTCTTAACTAAATTCCTAAGGTTCTTAATATTTCAAAATATAGTTTTCTTTACCTTAAACAGTTAACTATAGTCTTATCCCCTTATACTAAATATCTTAACCTTCAAAATTAATTTTCATTACCAAAAATATTTCTTTGAATCTTCTACAATATTTAAATAAAATATAAATATAGTTAACTAAATTAAAATTTTTCACAAAAATCATAGTTATAAATTTTGAAAATATTTTAATTGAGAACACATAAGAGTTGATATTTTTCTCCCCCCCCCCCAAAAAAAAACTTAAAGCTTTCAATAATAAAAATAATACAGGGTGAAATAAAAAAAAATTCTAAATATAAATCATACATTTGCACTTTAGGCATTTTCATCTCTCTGAAATTTTGCAGGTTCTTCAAGAAAATTTTTAACTTCAACTTGCCTGTAATATTAGGAACTTTTTTACTTATATAACAGATTAGAGTATTGTTGGGGTAATGAAATTTTTAAATAAGTACATAAATTAAACATTTAACAACCACAATTGATTACACTACACAGTACAATACAAAATAGCATTTGCATTTCACAACACAATAACAAACAATCTACTATTTTATCTTAGAGTCCACAATTGCAATTATAATCTATGCATCACAATTTATCCAGAAATGAAATATGAACTACAAATAAAATACACATCTCAGAAAATAATACAGTACACAAAGTACAAATAACAGAATAAAAATACTACAATAAAACACACACACATACATCACAATCATCAAATTTAAGATCAAACATCAAAATCCCATACTATGTCTTCATCTCCCTGGTCAGCAGGTGGATTGGGTTGATAACGAGTATATCGGGGGCATTCTAAAAATGTAACATCAGGCTCACCTCTATAGTGTTTGACTTAAGCATCGTAATAAGCAATCTCGAAATCAGGATGTCGCTGAAGATACTCACTTTCATGATCGTGTCTTCGCTCTAATCCTTCAATCCTCTGATTTATTCTCTCAAGTCTTTCATCTAACTTTTCAAAACTCTTCCGCTGCAGGGTCATCTCATTCATCAATATCATAAAGAGTAGGGGAGCTAGAGGCAGGAGGGTCATAACTAGTAGAGGGGATATCTCTACTAGAAGAAGATGCTTTACTCCTACTTCCATATCTCGATTCTTCATGGGATTCGTATGTCTTCAAATTAGCTTTACTAATGGGTTTCATATGGTACACTCATTCTTTATCATCTCTAGCTTTCACTCCAGATAATTGGCAAAGTGCATAAATTAGGCCAGGATGTCATAGTCCTCCACTTGATTCACTCTTTGCCTTGGCCAAAATATTCTTATAAATTATATTCACCACATTTATACTTCTATTATTTTGAATACATAAATTCAGAACAGCTCTATCTCTTGACACATCACTGTGGTGGTAGGTAGGTAGCAGAGTAGAACAAATGAAATAATGTTATGCTTTAGCTGTGATATTCATCATGGAAAGAGGAAAATTTATCTGTTCACGTTGTTTAATTTTTCATTTCCCTTTCCCATCAGTGAGAAAGTCAATGACATCGTTCAACGGACCTTCCATACTTCCAAATGTCTCATACTCGCTAGAGTAAAAATTTTGAAGTTCGTAAAAAGAATTTATGCGGGCAGCATTAAAATCAACAGAAAACCCTCTTACTTTAACAGACTCGTCCTCAAGCTGAGTCAGATTGGCATAGAACTCTTTCACAACTTCTACAGCAGCCTTGTTTGTAAAGTAACAGAAGTTTTCCCATTTCCTCTCTCTAACAACTCGTTCAACTTCTCCTCCAAGATTATCAAAAACTCTATATTGTATACTCTTCTTTCCTTGGAAGATAGAAGTATACATTAACTGGGCTTTAGCATTTACAAATCAAGCCTCATCAAACTCAAGTCACCTCTTTTGTCGGGGAACCATTTTTCGATCTATCAAATTTACAAAAATCTAAACTAAACTCTAAAATAATGATAAAATGGCTTCCAAAGGTGACTTTAAGGATTCAAAATTAAGTTCCATGAATTTCTTCCAAGTATTTTCTCCACATTTTCAATTTTTCTGGAATTCCTAAATGTGGAAGAAATTCATGATGAAAATAAAAAAAATTTTTACATAGGAGGGAAGCTTTTACCGAGGGAAGATGAAATTCAGTGTCAAAATGAATTGAAATCGCCCCAAATCCAAGATCTCTCAAGACCTAGGTCAAAATTTTCGATAAATAAGGGAAGAATACGATGTCAAAATCGCGGTTAAAAGGTAATTATTTAGATCTCACTATCGGTGGGGTCGTTCACGCTATCGGTGAGATCTATAGGATTAAATATCAGTAATCTCGGGAAAAACACGCCGTCGGCGGCCTCAAGCGCGCCGTCGGCGAGTTTCTTAAATTTTGATCATTTTCCTGAGTTTTGCAATTTTGATCAATTTAAAGCCTCGTCGACATCCGTTCGATCATTTTAAACATAAATTTTTAAGTGAATAAGTGATGGATTAACACAGAAAAATATTCACAAAACAAACATCAGAATTATATATAAAATCCTAGGTTTACAATACACATTACACAACCCATAAGTTAGGTGTTTTCTCAAACTAAATTCATCAATTCAACGTCGCAATCTAAGACACAACACTCTAAACGTTAAAAACAAACATTCCAATCATAATCTCAACTATACTGAGATCAAAAATCAAACTTAGAAAGCAAACAAATAAAGATAGTTCAAATCAAGTCCAACATAAAGAAACATACAAAGTAAATCAATTCTATTACTCCTCTGATTCAATGCTAGTTTCTCCTCTGATATCACCCATCGCTTGAACATGAATGAACATGTTATAGAATGGACGGAATGGGAATTCTTCAGTAGAATCTTCTTCTATACATCCCATCCTTCTCATTAAGCGTATCAAACTTCCTTTGAAATGTCCAGTGATCAAAGTGCTCTTTCATCCTCTAATCAATGTGATCAAAGAAATAAGAGATATTGTTAGTTGAATTCATTAAATTTTATACCTCTTTCTCCAGTTTCTTGATTCTGTGCAAGATCACCAGCATCTTGTTCGCTACTAGAGGTTGAATTGGAATTGAGTCCTACGATGATTGATCCATAATAACACCCATATCATTCTCCTCTTCATTTGATGAGAACATTTTGGTTAGGTCTAAAGTTTTCCAAGGTAGAAGTGCCTTTTCCCAAATCTTGTATGAAACTTGGAACAAACTGCATAATGAGAAAATTGTTGAAGGATGTCCAAGCCCGTGAGTTGATCCTTGAACGATCAGGCCCAAAACAGACTTCACAATTATCGATCCAACGTCAATTCGCCATCCCATTTGAATGCAGTAATTCAATATAACACTTTCTTTAGTAACTTTGCTGATCATCGTCATTGGTAATAACTTTGTAGAAATTAAAAAGTGCCAATGTTTCAAAACGGGATTTAGAAGTGTAGCAAAAAACTAACATACTCGTTATCTCTCATTTCCCAAACTTCAGTTTCGTCTGTTAAAAATTGGTAGGTCTCATTCATCAGATTTTTTGTCATGGCGAAGTTGGAATAATGGCAAACAGGAACATTCTCGATCATGCACAATTCATTAATTCATGCAGAGTTAAAAGTTATCCACGTACCTCACACATAGACGCTTCATTGGTTGATTCCATGCAAATTAGCGTAAAACTCCTTCACCACAGGAACAACTACTGCGACAGTAGTGTAGCAAAATACTTCTCATCGTCGTCGCACAATCATTTCTTCAATCACTGTTGAAGGATTGTTTAATCATTGATTCACAAAGCCTCTTTCTTTGATTAGCCTTCTCTTTGACATCACTTTATTGAAGAGTCGTGCCTCGACACTGCCGAACTTTCTCCGGTTGAACACTCGAAATCTAGGGTAATCTATAGAATTGGAAGCCATTTGGGATTAATTCAAGGGAGTTTCCATTCGTTTTTGGGAATGGAAAGTTTAGGAACCGTCACTAGAAGTTTATAGGGGAAAAATTCCGCCTAAAACCGCCAAAAATCGCCATTTCAAACTCCAGAAACTGTCAACTCACCGATCTCTCCGTCGGCAAGCTTTGTGTAATTAAATGTCAGGGCCCTCGGGAAAAACCCACCGTCCGCGGCGTTGAGCGTGCCGTCGGCGCCCAAGGTAAAATTTGCACAAAAACGCCGTGGTCCGAATACGTTCCAAATTTTCTCTATGAATCCAAATTTCATGATGATCAAAGGGTAAATACGAGCAGTATAATTCAATACTACCACATACTAATGATACATTCAAACAAACACTAAACAAATAAAGATAACTATGAGTTGCCTCCCATAAAGCGTTTGGTTTAACGTCGTCAGCCTGACCTATTCAGGTGTTATTCAAGTTGAATGAGCATTAAAACCTCTTTAAAGTTCAGTCTTTTACCCTCAAAATATGATTTTAATCTATGTCCATTTACTTTAAATCTACTCCCAGTCTTTGGATCTTCAATTTCAACAGCTTTGTAAGTATAAACTTGAGTCACAGTAAAGGGTCCTAACCAACGAGACTTCAATTTCCCAAGAAATAACTTCAACCTTGTATTATAAAGCAAAACTTATTGTCCCGGTTCAAAGTTCTTCTAGTTAATCTTCCGATCATGTCTTAACTTCAGCTTTTCCTTATAAATTTTGTCGTTATCATAAGATTCATTTCTTAATTCTTCCAATTCATTCAATTGTAACAATCTCTTCTCACTAGTATTTTTCAAATTATAATTGAATTCTTTAATCGACCAATATGTTTTATGCTCTAATTCTACTGGTAAGTGCAAGTCTTTCCAAAAATGAGTCTATAAAGAGTCATTCCAATAGGAGTTTTATAAGCAGTCTTGTATGTCCATAATGCAGTATCCAGTCTCGTAGACCAATCTAATCTACTAGGATTTACAATCTTTTCTAAAATTCATTTAATCTCTCGATTAGAAACTTCAGCTAATCCATTGGTTTGAGGATGATAAACAGTAGAGATTCTATGAATAATATTAAACTTTTCTTCCAATCTCTGAATATTTTTATTTCTAAAATGGGATCCTCCGTCAGGGATAATCACTCTCGGCATTCCGTATCTTATGAAAATATTTTTCATTAAGAATCTTGAAACACTTTTAGCATCACAACGAGGTAAAGCTTGTGCTTAAATCCACTTTGATACATAATCAACTGCAATCAAAATATATAAGTTTCCAAATGAAGGAATAAATGGTCCCATAAAATCTAATCCCTAAAAACATCATAAATTTCAAATTCTAACATGAAATTCAAAGGCATTTCATTTCTTCTAGATGTATTACCTACTCATTGGCATATATCACAAGTTTTGATATATCTATAAACATCTCTAAATAGAGTAGGCCAATAAAATCCAGCTTGCAAAGTTTTATGTGCAGTTTTTTCAGTGCCAAAATGTCCTCCAAATTCAGAATCATGACATTTTTGAATAATCAGTTTAGTTTCTTCATAAGATACACATCTCCTAATAATAAGATCATTACATTGCTTATATAAATATGGTTCATGCCAAAAATATGCTTTTGCATCATGAATGAATTTTTTTCTGTTGGTGCAGTGTTAGCATAGGTGGCAAAATATCACTTATTATATAGTAAACTATATCAGCATACCAATGTAAATTTCACTCATTAATATTATAAAGTTGTTCATCAGGGAAACTAACTGTAATTTCATTATCGGTGTTAGATAATTCCTGATATTATAATCTCGACAAATGATCAGCAAATTAATTATCAGTTCTTTTTCTATCAATTACCACAAAATTAAATTCTTGCATCAAAAGTATCCATCTGATTAATCTTGGTTTGGTATCCTTCTTTTGCATCAAATATTTAATATCAGAGTAATCAGTATGCATGATACATTTAGTCTCAAATAAATAAGATATGAATTTGTCAAAAGTATACATAATAGCCAGTAGCATTTTTTCAGTAACCATATAGTTAATTTGAACATCATTAAGAGTTCTACTAGCATATTATATAACTTTAAAAATTTTATCATATCTTTGTCCAAGAACAGCTCCAATAACATAATCACTAGCATCGCACATTAATTCGAATGGTTTCTCCTAGTCAGGTGAAACTATTATAGGTGTTGTGATTAGTTTTTCCTTTAATAACTCAAAGGCATTCAAGCAGTCTTCAGTAAATTCAAATTTCTTGTCCTTTTCTAAAAGTTGGCATAAGGTTTGGTAATTTTTGAAAAATCTTTAATATAACACCTGTAAAAAACAGCATGTCCAAGAAAACTTCTTACCCCTCTCATTGTTGTATGAGGTAGTAGTTTAGCTATAACTTGAATTAGGGTATACTTCCATGTCATTTTCCAAAATTTCATGCCCTAATACAATTCCTCCTGTAACCATAAATTAACATTTCTACCAATTTAGAACTAAATTAGTTCTTTCGCATAACCCCAGAACTTTTTCAAGAAGATTTAAGCATGCGTCAAATGATGTTCCAAATACAAATAAATCATCTATAAATACTTCTATTCCATCATCACTTAACTTACTAAATATAGGCATCATACATCTCTGGAATGTTGCAAGTGCATTACATAATCCAAAAGACATTCTAAGAAAAGCAAAAGTTCCATAAGGAATAGTAAATGTAGTTTTCTCTTGATCCTCAAGAGCAATAAGAATTTGATGGTAACCGGTATATGTCGGCATATTTTTAGGTTGTGTTTTATTTTGAAGAGGGGTCGCCTAACAGAAATCTGTCGGCGAATTTTTAATTTAATTAAAATAAATAATTCGAAAAGTAGTATTTGATTTTGAAAATAATTTTAAATTCAAGGTTTTAAGATATGAGATTAAACCGATATCACGTCCCAAATAGTTTATATAAACGAGCACAAAGACCACAAACCGCGTATCTATCCCTAAGGATGTACACACCGCTCGACGGTGGGGCTCGATTAAATAAACTAGAAGATTTGTGACACCCGTTTGGTCCGCGAACCAATTTTATAAGCCGACAAAATTCCCCGTTTAATATGAAAACATTAAACGAGGTTTATATTACTCAGGTTCTTCAAAATTCCCTATAAGGGCAAGCCCCTATAGCTAATTACATCTTAAGTGACGGAATCACCTAAGAAAACTTTCGATAATAATCAATAATTCCGCTCTCAAGAATTTCAAAGTTTAAGTTTTCAAGGGATCGAAGTTTTGAATTTCAATAGGGAATGGATCAAGTTTGAACATTTTGTTTTGTGAATCCAAAGGAAGAAAAGTAGGAGAAATCACGTATTCGAAGTGAACTTCGGTAATTTCCCGACTAACTCTATTGTTTCGGCTTAGATTTAGAAAATTTTAATGTTTATTTAAATGTTTTGATTTTGTCAATTTTAATTAATTAGGACTTATATTTATATGATAGAATCATACAAATAAATCTCGAAGATGCGAGGGTTTATTGTCGTACCGGATGACTACCTCGAATCCTAAGACCGTATAGGGCTTAATTTGCAATGCAAGCGCCTAACGAAGAATCGAGGATTTATGTTGCACTAGCAAACTACCTCGAAGTCCTATGGCTTTGTTATTTAATTCTAGGAAAGTTTTGCTGAAGTAGACTCGTGTTTTGTCGATGACGATGGCCGTGCCGCCCACCATGCTCCGAGCTCCTTATCGTTGCAGAGGTTTAGTTTTAGAAATCATAAATCGTGAGATGAGAAAAGTGTTTTGGTTTAGAGAAATCTTAATTTTCCAAGTGTTTTTTGTGTTTTGATTAAAACAAATCTTAAAGTCGATTATAACGACACCGGTTAAGATCCCACGGCTCCATCCTTCCGCATCATTATTTTTATCGGATTCACTTAGTCCGTATGAATTTGCTAAACTCAACCGAATGAGTTCCACACTTTCATTTAGCATCGTGGAAATCCCGTTAGCAACACGTAAGTTACATCATCGTAGGTATTCCCGATCATCCAACATGACGTTTTAATTTAGTTGCAATTGTAGTTTTGTGTTCCGTTTCGTGATTAAATTTTGAGTTGTTTTATATTTCGAAATGTCGTGGCGGTGAATTTTATCTTGCAATGACTTTTAACTTAATTCGGTTTCAGCTTTAGGGTCTATCCTAAAGGTGTGGGTTTTCATGCAACCGTTGTTTTATCATGCAAGAAAAATAAAGTACATTTCGTAAGAAAGTAAATCGCAGGAAAGTAACCGCAAGAAAGTAAATCGCAATAAAATAAAAGCGTACACTTGAGGGTCTTCCCGTCATCCCAAGCTACACTTAAAACACAATTAGAATATTTAAGCAAGTTCCTAGGTAAAGCTAAGGGAAGGGTTATGGTTTTCTACCAAATTCCTAATCCTATAACTAGTCATTTCCTATGACGTCTAGTGTCTTTCGTATTTTTGTTCAAGGCGATTTTCTTCATCAAAGAATAATTAAATTCAATTGTTCTTATAAACATCCTATCGTATCGAGGAAGTGCTTAAGACAAATCTTAAACATCTTTTCAATATTGCTAGAATTGTTTTAAGTCCAAATGAATTCGATTATATAAATGAATTAATCGTCCGGATTCAAGTTTTGTTAACTTACTCAGTCGAACTAGTGCATTCGAATATCCTATAAGTGAAGTAACATTTCATTTAATGTTCTGTTTAGGAGTTATAATAACCAAAGCTTTCGAGGGTAAATTGGTATTCAAATGATTCGATTTAAGTTAATGGGTTTAAATTTGGAATAGTTGTTCAAGTTATTTTAGATTTATTTTGAATTCTTTATGTCTTTAAGTGATGTTATATTTAATTCAACTTAATGTAATTTAATTTACTTTAATTGAGTTTTAATTTAATTTAATTCGATTCAATTTGATTTGATGTTACATTAAATTAATTTGATTTGATTTAGTTTTAATTTAATTTGATTTAATTTAATTTAATTTAATTTAATTTAATTTAATTCATTTAATTTGATTTAATTTAGTTTAATTTAATTTGATTTAATTTAAGTTATTTAATTTAATTTAATTTGTTTATTTAATTTAATTTAATCTTTAATTTAATTTAATTTAATTTAATTCAATTTAATTTAATTTACTTAATTTAATTTAATTTTTAATTCAATTTTATTTTTTAATTTTAATTAACACTTTAAAAGAGTTTAATAATTTAACTTTAGTTTAATGATTAAGTCTTTTAATATTTTAAATTTGAGTTATCATTTTAATTAAGAATTAAATATTAATGAGATAATTAATTTAGGGATTTTTAAATTAAAGAATAAATCTCTTCCTAATAATATCCCTATTTTAATAATTCCAATTTTATTATTCTTCCAAATTTAATCAATTATTTAATTAAAGTTTAATCATTTTAAATTGCTTAATGTGTTTCTACCCTTTAATTATTTAAATTTCAATTATCCAAATCAGATTAGGATCAAATATTTTTTACTTGTTAATTTTTCATTAAACCTGAAGTTTTAATTAAGGGTTAAAATTTTAATTACCACTTTACCCTTTAAGCTTAATAATTTCATAACTCACTAAATTGAACTCAAATGGACTTGAAATTTTTATGTGACTTCACTCATATGTCAATAAAGACATGAGAGGAGAAAATGTGATTTTTCTGTATTTAATTTATTTATATAATTATTTTTGGTAGAAAATAGAGATTTTCAAGGAAAATTTAATAACATGACCAAGGAAAAGTTTCTGTCCTTAAGAAAATTAGGGGACATTTTTAATGACCAGAGGACCACTTGGACCAATTTTGGTGATTTTTTGAATTATATTATTTTTATTATAATTATTTTAAGTTTTGGAGTGTTAATTAATTTAAAAATAAAATAAATGTTGAAAAATGAATTTTATATTTTTCAAAAATCTCTCTGATATCAAGAAAATCAGAGAAGCAAATTTTACAATTTTCTGATTTTTCTATGATTTATTATAATTATTTTAGTGAAAAAGCTAGAAAACATATTTTTTTAATTTTAAAATTACCTTAGAGCTTTAAAATTTAATATCTCACTAAATAGACCTAAGAAAAATGTGGGGTTTGTTCCTAAGTGATTAAAATTCAAAATGTGATATTTTGGTGAATTTTATTATTTTTGTGATTTTTATTAATTTTTAATTATTAAAATATTAAAATAATATTAAAAATCAACTTTTTAGAAAATTGAAATTTTAATTTTCATAAATTCCCCTAATATCAGAGAGGCTCCAAAACCAATTTGGTGAATTTTTAAAAAGTATTTTAAAAGTTATGAATTTTTAAAGTTTAAAATGACTAAGCTGGCTTAATCAACCCAATTAATAGGGCTAACCAAGTCCAATTGACCTCAAATTTTTATGATGGGTTCCTCTGATCCTAAAGGTCAGTGGAGAATTGATTTCAAGTCAATTTGATGTATGGTTAGCTCTAATTAATTAGAGACTTATTTTGGGTGTTTAAGCCAATTAGGGTTGTTTTAAATGAACTAACTCAAAACCTATTTTTCCTAGGGTTCTCTCGGTCATAAGGAACATCATCAAATTTTCCTAGAATTTATTTCACAACATGCTATTTATTGGAATTAAAATACTCAAAACAAGTAACTCGAATTTGAAAAATCAATAACTTTTCATAGGATGGCCTTCCGACTTTGGAAAATTCAGGGAATGTTCCCAAATTCGGAGGCTTCAAAAGCCCTATGGTCTCATGCCATAGTGAATTGTATGCATGCATGGAGAATTAAAATAATGCAGAGAGTAAATAAATTATAAAAAATAAAATACTCGATGAAATTAAATGATTTCTTTTCCACATTATTCTCCTCCGTTCACCGAGCAAGAGGGTATTTTTATTTTATTTTTCCGATTTTTCTACACAGAGATATGAATTTTTGAAGTTTAGGAATTAAATAAATAGAAAAATATCCTAATTTTCTATTTATCCACGCGGCGCCGCGTCAACCTCGGCAGCCTCCGAACGCACACGCGTCGCGCTCCCATTCGACGCCGCCACCCGAGTCGGCAGCCCGGGCCCCGCGGTTCTCGTACCGTCTCCCGGTCCGACGCCATCCGAGCCGTTCGTCCGCGCGTGTATCGAATGGACGGCATCCGTTCATCGTCCCCGAGCGTCCTCACCCGAGAGCCGTCCACACTAAATCTCTAAGATCTCACTCGATACTCAATGGATTTCTATGTTCTTATGCTCTATGGATTCGTCTTCAAGAGACGAACACATCTATACGGTTAACATGCATTGAAAATAAGGCATTTGAAATGGAGAATCTCCGAAGCTCGGGATGAAGAATTAGCTCATACCTTTGCTCGTAGAAGTGTGGCTTCAATCCGAGAGTTGTTGCACCTTCGATCGGATCCTAGCAAGCTCCGCATGAAGTCTTCCGGTCCGGTGAATCGTCCGGATGTGATTTCGACCAAGCCCGATCACAAAGCTTGGAGGCCGGAGCAACCGGGTGGCCTCGGAGATGGGGCTTTTATCGGTGGACACCTTCCTCGGTCCGTGAAGGTGTAGAACCAATCAATTTGGGAATTGGCTCACCGTGGAGAAGTGTCCCGGTTTTGGGTGGAATTTCAACTCGAAATCGAGCTCGCAGAGGAGAAATGGCAGGGGGATCTCACCTGGGATCAAGTGCTCGTGTATGGGGAGGAGTCCGGAACAATTTTGGCGAGTTTTGGCAAGGTTTGTGCTTAGCTCCTCTCATGGCCGAGAGAGGTGGAGTTTAAATAGGAGAGGGTGGAGGGCCTCCCGGGAGAGTTAGGGCTTGGGATCACCGTTGCTCTGGCAAGAGAAGAACAGCCTACAATGGCCACCTGGGATGGGGCAACTCAGCAGTGAGAATTTCAAAGTTGGCTCACATGCGAGCTTTCGGCCATGGTGTTTTCCCGGCGGCTCGGTGGCCGCGGCCGTGCATGGGTCACCCTCAAGGTCAGGTGGGTCGTGGCTGGGCTTGGTGCAAGCAATCGCCATTGCCATGTGTAAAGGCTTTGATTCAAAGTAGAATGGGGCATGGCTAGTTTTGAGTCTAAATGGGTCAATCCACCCATTTGGGCTTGGTGCACCCTTCAAGGTGGCTTTGGATGCCGTGGGGATCAAAGGGATCAGCTGGTTTGGTATGGAGAAGTCTCCATCCAAATATATTTGGATTAAATTTAAGTTTAGTGTGAAACATGATTAAGGCTAATGAGCTTTAGGGATTAAGGAAAGCCCCCCTCTTCTTACCCAATATGGCATGGTGGAGTGTCCAAAGCTCTCATGGCTCACATGTGGCTCATGCATGGCTTCATGGCTCACCTTCGGCTTGGCAAAAAGTTTGGTCAATTTCATAAAAAAGGATTTTAAGGATTTTGGATAATTTGGTGGAAATTTGGATGAAGCTTGATTTGGAATAATTTGATGGTGAATTTAGGACTTAGGTAATGGATTTAATTAAGTGGATGACAAATGGAGATGTCATGTGGGCTTTAGGGTAGATTTTGGGCCTTTGGATGTGGTGAAGTGCTTTTAGGAAAGTTTAAGGGAAATGGGCTTTTGATTTTAGGATGGGTATTTGGATAAAAATTTTGTGAAGAACTTTGTCAAATAAATGTCATAATTGGTTTAGGGATGTTCTATGAAGGGCTTGGAATTAATTTGATGTGATTTGGAGTTGAATTGGTTTGAATTTGGGTTTATTTGGTAAGTGGGCCTATGTAGGTCCAAGTGGGCCAAGTTGGGCTAATGTTGGGCTAGAGTTGAAATTAATGTAAAATCAATGTTGAGAAATGTTTATGGGGGTGTTTCAAAGAGGTTTTGGCTTTGGTTGGGCTTTGATTTTGGGGTTTGGGCTCATTCTGGGTTAGGTTTGGGTTTAGGTCAAAAATGGGCCTTTTAACCTCGGGTTGAGTTTGAGTGGGGTTTGGGTCTAAATTTTGGGCAAATCATGTTAGTATTTTGTTTGTGGGAATGTTAAGGAATATTTAGAAAAGATTTGGGGTTAATTGGAATTGAGTTGGGTGAGTTTGGGTTAGGTTTAGTGTCATGGGTCCAAATTCGGCTTTAAGGCCAAAAGTGAGATTGGATCCAAATGTCAATCAAATTAGGCTTGGATTTGGTCTATATTGGTGTTGGGAATTTTTAATTGAAGTTTAGAATTGAATTGGACCAAAATTGGGGTCAATTGGGTAGGTTTGGTTTGACATTGGGTTCACTTAGGGTTAAAATGGGTCAAATTAGGGGTTTTGACAAAAGTAGGGTAAATTGACAAAATTGGCCCATAGTGTAGTTGGACAAAATGAAATTGGGAATATTTGGGATTTTCTGGAATTTTCTGGGAATTTTCTGAATTTTTTTGGATTTTTAGGCCAAGAGGGGTATTTTGGGTATTTGGAGGGTATTGGGAGGTATTTTTGGAATTTTTGGTATTTTTGGGTATGGATGATCAGTTTAAGTGATGTGGAAATGTTTGGGAATGATTTTGGAGAATTTTAGGTAATTTGGAAATTTTTGAGAAATTTGGGTAATTTTAAGGGTTTTGGGTAGGTTTAAGTAGGTGTAGGGTCCCGTGGTCAAAAATCGAAAATTTGGGAAATTGAAGATTGGGTGAATTTGGGTGGAAAGAAGTCATTTTGGTTGAGCCATGAAGCCATATCAAGCCCACATGAGCCATGAAGGGACTCACTGAGGCATTCACTATGTTGTTCCTAACCCTTGGCCAAGGGCTTAGGGTTAAGGATCATCCATGCGGATCACCTACATGAGTCGGGAGGTCAAGTTAGGTATGGGTGTGGTTTTATGAGGTATGTGGAAGTGTAGTGTGTAGGTGTAGTGTATAAGTGTGGTGTGTGTAAGTCAGCCCCATCACTGCACCGAGCCACCTGCATGGCGTCCTAAGGCCAAAGAGTCCTATAGAACTCATCCTTTAAACTTCCACATTTGATTTCAACCCTCTAGGTGATTAGGGGTCTACAGTCAAGTTTGTGGAGTTTGCAGGGAGTTAAGAAGTGGTTTGAATTTCTAAAAGGTGGGTCCCAATTCTAGTTCTCTAAGATAGTCAAAGGAAAAGCTTAAGGCTAGATCCTAAGTACTAAAGAGAAGAAGAGAAGACCTCATCAAAAATGAGGTCAACAGTATATCCATCCAAAAAGCAGTAGTACTTGTGTCCAGCAAGCCTATCCAACATTTGGTCTAGAAATGGAAGAGGAAAATGATCTTTTTTAGTGGCAGCATTTAATTTTCTATAATCAATACAAATACACCACCCAGTAACTTGCCTGATAGGTATTAATTCATTATTCTCATTTGTTTCAACACCCACTCCTCCTTTCTTAGGAACACAATGAATTGGGCTTACCCAAGCACTATCCGAAATATGATATATAATTCCAGCATCTAACCATTTTAAAATATGTTTTTTTAATTACTTCTTTCATAATAGGGTTCAGTCCCCTTTGTAGATCAATTTTTGGTTTATGTTCATCGTTCAATAAAATTCCGTGCATACAAATCGAAGGGCTAATTCCCTTTATATCAGCCAGAGTCCAACCAAAAGCTCTTTAGTACTTTTTTAATGTATCCATTAATTTTCGTTCTTGAATTTCATTTAAGTTTGAGGATACAATTACTTGTAATGTTGACAACTCTCCTAAAAATGCATATTTTAAATGATTTTAAAGAGCCTTTAATTCAAGTTTAGGGGGTTTTATAATAGATGAAATTAAGATTTTGTTCTCTGGTACTGTTGAATCGAGCGTTTCAAATTGTTCCTGAATATAATTAGCTTCTTTATTATCAATTTCATCATATTTATCATTTTTCATATCTTTATTTTCTTTAAATTTTTCTTTGAAATATTCTTTTATCAAATAATCGCATATATCCATTCTAAATCATTCATAATCTTTTTTTATTGAAGGATATTTCATTGACTGAGATGTTAAAGGTCACTTCCTGATCATTTACTCTCATAGTCAACTCTCCTTTTTGAACATCTATCATGGCTCATCCTGTAGCTAGGAATGATCTTCATAAAATGATAAGAATTTTCTTGTCTTCTTCCATATCTAAAATGATAAAGTTTACAAGAAAGATAAATTTATCAACCTTTAGAACATTTTCTACAACTCCTTTAGGATGTGTAATAGATCGATCAGCTAACTGCAGAGTTACAGAACTTGGTGCAATGTCTCCTTTTCCTAACCTTTTAAAAGTTTATAGAAGCATCAGATTTATGTTAGCTCCCAAATTACATAATGCTCGTCCATAAAATTTTTCACCAATAACACACCGAATAGTATAACTACCAGGATCTTTCAGTTTTTCAGGAAGCTTTTTCTGAATTAGAGCACTACACTCTTCACTGAGTGCAACAGTCTCATGATCTAGTAACTTCCTCTTTTTGTTGAGTATATCCTTCATAAATTTAACATAATCAGACATTTATTCCAAAGCTTCAACAAAAGGAATATTTATTGATAATTTTTTAAAAATGTTTAAGAATTTAACAAATCTTTTTCCCTTGTCTTGTTGCTTTAGTCTTTAAGGAAATGGTGGTGGTGGTCTTTCAACAGTAATTTTCATAGGTTTAAGTGGAAAATCAAGATATAAACTTTCATTTTCTTCTTCAGTTTCCACTTTTTCCTTTTCAATTACCTTTCTTTCTGGGCCCTTATTTCCAAATCTTTTCCACTTCTTAATTGAATAGCCTTGATCTGTTCTTTTCCTTGATCTTTAGGATTTACTTCAACATTGTTAGGTAAAGTTCCAACAGGTTTATTAATCAGTGCAGTAACAATATGCCTCAATTGGTTTTCTATGTTTTTAATAGCAGCTCCTTGATTTTGTAATTGATTTCCCATATTCAAAACTAGTTCTTCCATAGATAGCTTCTTCTCCTTGAATTGTAAATTATTATAAATACCTGGTGGATTAGAAGGTCTATAATTGGAATTACTTTGATTTTTTACATTTCCTAATGGGTTTACAGGATTGTTCCCCCACTGAGAATTAACAGGATTAGCATTACCTTGGTTATTCCAATTAAAGTTTCAATGATTCTTCCAACCTAGATTATAGTAGTTTGAATAAGGGTTATTTTGTCTATTATTTATCAAATTTAAAGTTTCATATGAAGATTGAAAATCTACAATTTGTCCCAATGAATTTTCTTCTAACACTGGAGGTGTTTGAAAAAAATTCATTCCGTATTGATATGTTTTCTTTGAAAGAACAATAATTTGAGAAACTATCATAGTTAAAGCATCCCAATCATGAATACTTGCTACTTTCTTAGGATTACCCTTTCAGCGGGCCATTGAAAATTATTAGTAGTCATTTCTTCGATTAAAGCATAATCTTCTTCAAAAGGTTTAGACATTAGTGATCCACTAGCAGTAGCCTCAATGATGGATCTAAGAGATCCTACTAATCCATTATAAAATGTTTGAATAATTAACCAATCTGGTAAAGTATGACGCGGACATCTCCTAAGAAGATCTTTAAATCTTTCCCAAGATTCGTATATCGATTCTCCATGATACAGACTGAAAGATGTGATATCGTTTCTAAGCCTAGCAGTCTTAGATGGTGGAAAATACTTTGATAAGAGTTTTTGTGAAGGTTCCCCCAAGTTCTAATAGATCCTGGTGCTAGCGAATTTAACCAAGCCTTAGCCATGTCCCTTAGCGAAAAAGGAAAGTCTAAGTCTGACAGCATCATTAGACACTATGTCATAATTAAAAGTAGCACAAAGTTCTAGAAAACTCGCAAGATGTAAATTAGGATTTTCGTTGGAAGTTCCGCCGAATTGATTGTTTTGTATCATTTGGATAATTACAGGTTTAAGCTCAAATGAATTAGCAGCTACATCTAGATTTTGGATAGTTAAATGAATTTCATCAAATGTAGGGTTAGCGTAATCTCTTAGTGGTCTAGATTGATGTTCATTTTCTATTCCTTGGTTGTTTATGTTATTTTCCATTGTGTCAGGATTTCTAGGTTTTTTTCTCAGTTTTCTAATTCTCCTAACAGTTTGTTCTAATTCTGAATCGTAGGGTATAAGATTGTCAGATCCAAATTTACGCATACAATCAAAATCGACAATAGTACTACATAAAAAGTGAATTATTAAAAGTTTTCTACGTACATCAAATCATACAAAATAAGTTGTAATTCTATTAAAAAGTTTTCTAATTGTCCTAAGTTGTGTGTTACTCTAATTATGTTATATCCCCGGCAAAGGCGCCAAAAATTTGAACCACTCCGCGTACTTCGCGTAAACTTAATATTGTAATAATTTGATATAGAAGTGTATAAATTATTCATTAATCGTAGAGTTACTCTTATCAACGCAAGTATACTTATCGCTCAAGTAATACAGAGCTCTAATGGAGTCCTGGATATCGATCCCACAGGAAATATTTCAGAGGCTACGGACTAGGATTATAGAAACCAATACAGAATCACAACCTTGTAAATCGAATTGCCTATTTGTCACTAATATGCAATCTTAAATAAGATGGAATTTTACTAAACTAATTATACTAGCAATTAACTAATTTACTAATAAAATAAGGTTCAATATATAATCAAGCATCATTCTCCTTGTTAAGAAATTTAAGTGAATGGAAAATTAGAATTAGTTTAAAAGTTGTGTTGTGCCAAATAAGAGCATACCTATTCTTTACCCTTTGGTCCAGGCATAAAGAATATTGACTAATCCTATGCTTAGTTACTGAATCTTAGGCTAGGCTGGGAGGATACCGACTTTCACTTTGGAGCTCCCACGTTTCCCTCGCCCGATGGCTAACATCTACACTTCAACACCCAAACGATAGGACCGAATTGAGGATTTTAGTCTGTCACTCTAAAATCTTCAATTCTACGTCTGATAAATAATATTTCCCTATTTATTTGTACCATACTTTCAAGAACTTTGACTTCCCTGAATTTCGGATGTAATCTTCACTTTAGTTGTAAAAATCAACATATTTTAACAAATCAATTGGCCTAATTGAAAGTAAATTAAGATTGAAGTGAAAAGATTATCACAACTTCTTTAACATTCTCTTGACATAACTAATTCAAATCACCATTTCATAAAAATTTCAAAACAAGGAGAAAGACAGAGAAACTACTCAGATCTCATGGAGAATATATGACAAAACTTGGATTTCATATATAAAAGTAAAGTTATACAAACTACAATAAGTAAACACAACTTATCTCGAATTCCTTCCCAAGCAAACTCCTTGAAGTTCCTCTGAATCTCTTCATTTATTTTCAGCACATAAAATTCTCCTTCGAAACGACAAGGAGGAAGAAATCTCTCACTTTCCTTCCACTCTTACAATCTCTCGAAGAATTCCTCACAATTAACACTAAATAAACTCACTCTCTAAAACTACTAGGGAAACAAAGACACTAACAGACACTCACAGACACTCTAAATACTCCTAGACACCACTTGGACCCCCCTTGGACACCGTTGGACACCGTTGGACACCGTTGGACACCCTTGGACACCCTTGAACACCACTATTTTCGGTCTCAAATTGTTTCTTTTAAAGTAATTGAAGAGTTTCCAAGAGTTACCCAAGCATCCCATCCAAAATCGTCCACATTCAATGCACCTCGTGAGAGAACCGACATACTCGCCGTTGGCGGCCTTCTAGAATACTAGGTTTTGGACATGGTCTTTTAAGGCTCACTGTCGGCGGCCTCGATCTTGCCGTCAGCGACCTTCTTTGTAATTTATTTTCTACACTCTAGGGAAAAATCCACCGTCGGCGCCGTCGATCTCGCTGTCGACACCCAAGGTTAAATCTTCATATTTTGGTCTTTTTTGCTCCAAATTCGCTCGTTTTTGCATCTTTTTACTCCAATGTCCATAAATCAACATACCTGCGACAAAACATCAAAAATATCTTTCTTTTAAGTGCAATATCATCAAAATCAATATAAAATAGACTTAAAAAATTCAACATATTTTCAGTTGGTCAGCTCCCAACTCTTTTCCCTATGGTCTACGATCATTCCTCACCATTGCGACCTACATGACCAACTACAACCTACGTTGCTTATAGCCAGTACAACGCTCAACTTTGTCCCCTACGACTTATGGATGTCATCACTGATCACCATTATGACCTACATGGTGGACTACGACGTATGTGGTCCATAAATCGTGCAACACCTGACTCCTGCCTCTATGACTTACGAACATCATGACATTTCACCAATATGACATACGTGATCAGATACAACCTACGTGGTTCATAACACGTGCTGCTTCTGAATCCGACCCCTACAACGTACGGACTTCGTCACAACTCACCACTACGACCAACATAAACAACTAGGGCTTACATGGTTCATAGTTTATGCACTTTTCTGACATCAACTCTTGTGGCCTACAAATGTCATCACTACTCATTATTATGGCATGTGCGGCCAACTGTTCCCTACATGGCTCATAACTCCCGTTGCTTCCTACTACGGTCTCTATGGCGAACGAATGCTTATGAAGCAAACATCTATGACCCACATGACCAACTACTACCTTGGCTTTCATTTACGAACTACAAGGCAGGTGACACTACAACTATTTTCTATAATATACACAGCTGACTACTACCTCTATAGCAATTAACTGCAACACTTGCAACATAATGTCATTAAGAACCACATTCATTATAATCGGACTACAACTATTATCAATGAACTATCGTTGTACATTTACGATGATCATTTCTATAGCTCCATCTTCCCTTATTCGGGAGAAGAATGAAACTATGTACTCAAGATTACACAGTGAATCATTTCAACTAGACAAGACCCAATGATTTTTTCCCCTTTTCAAGGTTTTCCATATAAAAATCGAGGTGCCTCATCCTGCTTACTTCTCTTTAATTACCTTAGTAAGTGTTGAATTTTCATTTAACACCAAGATGCTAAATAATCAATTTGCCGTCTCGGACCTTTCGACGTACATCATAAGTAAATATCAAAGTTCAGTAGTTAAGTGCATGTATGCAAATCCTTTAATTTTCAGCTAAAAATGAGTATTATTATTTAAAAGTTCATAGAAAACACTAGAGGCATTTATATATATATCACTCAATTCCAATATATTTTTATATGTAACACCTAAACTTTGATATTTATATACATATCACTCAAATTTTTAACAACATATAAACAATATCACTATTCCTAACTTTTTTAATACACTTTTTCCATGCTTAAATTTATAATACTAAATCAGCATAAATGTAAATATGAAAGTTTGGGGTTAGATATGTATACACATATAAATTTTGAGATTTGTATATAAATTTCCCAAAAAATTATAATGTCATAAAAATAAAATCTTAAAAATTTTGAAAATATAAAAATAACAACTCAAATGATGAATAAATTATAACTTGCATTTCATTAAATGTAAGTAAATATGAAATATTGTCTTTCTTTTTAATTTTTTGCTTGATGTGAGTTCTGTATTACACGGCCGAATCTAACAAGTGATTCGCTCATGGCACACTGGGTTTCGGTGTTCATACAGCAAAATCAAAGGGCAATATCGTAATATAAGTTCTGAGCCGGGCCTTCGGCGTTACTCCGTCCCCCCAAGCTTATTCCCACGAGGTCTTTTTTTCGACGGAGCCAAAGCGGGGAGGAACAGGGCTAAGCCGAATTTAATTGGTGTTAGGGTTCTCTACCGATCTCGCGGGCTTCAACCTATCTGCTTACCCACCAATTCGTCTCTGAATTCTGAAATAGACTTTCCGCGCACAGCGAATTCTTCGCTTTTCCTTCGTTATTTTTTATCCGGCGGGCGTTGCTTTTGGTGGTTGGTCATGGGTGCGCAGGCGAAGACAGCTAGCTCTGCGAATTCCATGCAGGTAGGTGCTTTTGGTTTTTTGTTTTTTTTTTGTTCCTTTATTCCATGTCATAGTTCTTTTTGTGATGCCCTAGATTCTGAACTTCTGTTACTCTCGCTTTAGATAGGGCGCGCTTTGCTGGCGTTTATATACTTTGAATTGTTTCATTTACTGTTCTTTGTGCTAGTTGATTGCGTGCTTATTGACAGTATGGCTTCCAATTTAATTGAATAAGTAGGGGCTTACTTGCAGTCAAAGTTCATACCCACTAATTTATGTTTCTTAGTAAACTTTATTCTGCAAAATGGACTTCATATTTTAAATATCACAATAAAAATTACTACTGGGAAGGCTGATGTGACTAGTACTTGATGATATTTATTGTTTTAATATGTTTGATGGCTTTTTGCCCTCAAATGTGTTATCTTTAGCTTTTGTCTGCTTTTCATTAATTGAATTATGTGTTAACTTTTGTTGCGTATTTTATGGAAAATTAGAGTGAGTCTGGAGTCTTTGTACTTTCCTGCTCTTTGTTATCCCATGATGACATTTATGATATTAGCAAAGCTGGACTTTGGGACAAGGATAATTAATATTCTTTCAGTTTTGAAACGGTAGCGGTTCATCAAACATTTAGCAACTTGAATTGTCATGACGTGGGCAATCACTAGAAATTAATAACTAGATAAGCTTCTTGACAAATGACATTTGTACTTGACATGGATTTTGTTTGCTGAATACATTTAGCCTCAAAGGAAATCTTGGAAAAGCATAAAGATGCAAATCATCCAATGGATTTCAATTCGGTGGGTGTTAACTCTTACATGCTATTAAAATTGATGGGCTATTTATTGCATCATAATAGACTACAGTTTTGGGTGTAATGATAATGCAAAATTTAAGATTTATTTGAAGTCCCAAAAAACAGAAGGGAATCCTCTTTAAATTGTATAAAATGCTTGTCAGGGCTGTTAATATTTGAAATTTCATTGAGGCTCTTTGGAAACTATCTTATGACCTTGCTAAAAAGAGTGACAACCAATCTTAACTATGACATTGTCTAGATAAAATATCATTTTTATAATTAGAGAGGCATATTAGAGTTAGTAGAACAATAAAATATACGAGCATTGCAATAGTATTGGATATGAAATTGATGATAATCAGCAAAAAAAATGAAATTTCTATAGATATGCTGGTGTGATTATACTTGTTAATAGAAAATGACATACCGTGATGCATCTCTTGGAGCCATTGTCTATAGCATGATGTGTAATATTGTAATAATAGAGCAAAAAATGGAGAAACCATGCGTAAATCAATTGGGAACTCAATAATGCAATAGAAGGAATAT
Organism: Papilionanthe hookeriana x Papilionanthe teres; assembly: GCA_022702705.1. Lineage (NCBI taxonomy): Eukaryota > Viridiplantae > Streptophyta > Magnoliopsida > Asparagales > Orchidaceae > Papilionanthe > Papilionanthe hookeriana x Papilionanthe teres. The sequence continues at coordinate 32,627,400 of CM040435.1, forward strand.
CATAAAAGTAAAAAAAAAAAGCACAAGCATTGCCACATAAGTAGATCATGATATCACTTTAACATATATTATGATTCACAAAAGATGATCATATTGAAATAGAAAGACTCATGAAAAATTAAAATTCTTCGTTTTGTAAATAGAACTATCATAGTTATAGAATACTTAGTGTTAGAACAATATATTAAACTACAGAACTCAAGATCTGATCATAATGAAAAATTTGTTTGAAAACTCTATATTCATAAAATTTAAGCATTTATCTAGAGAATTATCATCATCTTACCAGATTGGATCCACCATTATCATTATTTTCTTTTAGATCATAAACTTGATAATCAATCTTATAATTTTCATGCTCTTCTGTAAGTGTGCTAGGCCTAGTCAAAGATTCCATTTTTCTTTTCGACTAATCAAACTTGAGTGTTATAGTTTTTTCATTGAAACGACTATATCTCATCATGTTCATCTAACCCATCATCCAATTTTCCTATTAACTGCTTATTAGCATCACTTATATAATTTAACATTCAGGGATTAATAATGTCATGATAGTTGTCTCTCCTAGTCAAAGCACTATTATACTTATTGTAAACCAAACCATTAAAATGAAAATTATGTGTTCTACAAGTTTATGGTGAGCCTTGCTATGCCATGGCCCATTTGCTCTTGTGCAGTATTAAAAAGCATTCGTGTCATAAGTTTAGATATCATTTCAGTATATAGAATTTTTGAGAATATAAGTTGTTTTATTATAATTATGTGGTTAACATGGTAAAATGGCAATATATTCTACCCAATTTTTGTTGAGAGCCTCTTGCATCAAAAGGTTTTTCCTTGAGCACGTGCAAAAACCCTGGCACCCTTGTTTCCTTAACATATTTGGGATAACAACAATTATTGTGGCTATGATTTGGGAAATTATATGCTCTTTTTAAAGGATGCTGCAATTAGTAGTTGGATTCATTATTTTGTCGTTTTATCCTCTTATTTTAATTTTGTAAAGGGCACTTTAATGAGACTTATGTTGTTCATATTGCAAATAAGAATGGTTCTTGATACCTATATTATGAAATAAGAAACCTCTTGTGTAGGTTAAACTCTTTGATATATGTTTTAACGCCACTAATCACTATTGTCTATTTTTATAAGCACCAAAGCTAAGTAATAGTACCCTGTTTTTGTATATGCCTAAAAAATGATAATGTAATATGGAATGCTATTGAATCTATAAGTTATGCACGCCAACTTAAATTTACAGAATTAGTTTGCCCTCTTTTAAGAACCAAGGCCTTAGAAATTTAATACTTTACTACCATTTAAATTTAAATCTCTTGCCAAGAAATCAACTTTATGAACTATAGATCAATCTGGGGGAATTGCATACATATCATTCAAAGTATTAGTCTACAAAACTTCACCCATGTCATTTTTTGAACCACCAAATTTGTGTATTCATGTGTAACATGGCCAAAATGATGGGTCAAACTGCTGCGAGGCATCGACAATCACACAAATATACGTGTCAATTAAGTAGTATGCAAACCTGAGTTCGTGTAACGATCCCACACGAAACTTATGCAATTTTATAATAGATTGAAATTCTAGTTTTCTAAACCCCTAAGTCTAGCTTGAAAAGTTCAATGATTTGAAGGTTTCTAAGTCCTAAAATTTATAAACCTAACTATTTTTTTTTTTGAGTTTCAATTATATGGAAGATCATACTTTTGTGAACCAGATATTCTGAATTCTCAACATTCTTTCTATGAATTTTCCTATTTTATTATTAACAACCAGAGAAAAATCCTCCCTAGCCTTTGTTAAGGTCATAAAAAGCATTGAAAACTTTTATTACAGTTAAGGAGACTTAAGTATACAAAGTCTCACAAGAATTCTCTATTTCCCTATTTAGAGTGCAATATCCTACTAACCATATGCCTATCCCACTAGTTTATTGCGTGTTGTCCTAATCGTTCTTCTAATCAACGGTCAAAGGTACTAGATCATGGGGGTTTATAAAATTTCAATTAGTCAGATTAAAGTTAAGGAAGATAAGAAAGACATCACATCAATTTTTCACAAATGCTTAACTAGTCTAGAAAAATCATGTAGAGAAGGTGATTCACCACATATTGAACACTCAGGAGTATAAAAAAATACTTAGCTACCGAATATGTTGAGAGAAAAACAAAGAGATTTCATTGAAACAGTAATGTAAAAAGAGTTTACACAAGAACAATCTCACCAGAAAGATAAATTGTTTCGCTCCACTGAATCTTCTTTCTTGTACAATGATCTCCACTCTCGTTTTCTCTCTTACACACAATCAATACACTAAAGCACAATCACTTAATCACAAGATATAATACTGGACATGGAATTTGAACATTCTCGCAATGAGAAAGAATTCAAGAAGCTGCAATGAATGGAACAGAGCTAATAGGGAAGAGCCAAATTGATTGCAGCTACAATGGAAAGATGCTATTCATTAGTCAAGGCAGTCACTTTGCGTAGGTTAGTCTCACACTCACTCAGTCAACTTCTTTTCACTCCCTTTCCTTTCAAAGCCTCACTTACTCTCTCACAGTGATACAATCTGCTCATTTCTGCCTTCTCCTTCTTTTTCTGGATGTATTTTTCCGTAAAAATCTCATCCTCGATTCCAAACTTCCCTCTCTGCTTTGTATCAGGCTAAGTTAACTCCTTATATTTGAAAAGACGCGAAGCAATTGTCAAAACGCGAATTTAAGCACCCGTTCCCTTTTCATCGGGCATCCAGGCGCCCAAAATTGGCTCCTAGGCTCATGGGCTTTGTCTTTAGGCGCCTAGGCTCCTCGGCGCTGTCTTCTGGCGCCTAGGCACCCATATTAGGTGCTTAGGTGCCCAAGATTGGCAAGTAGATGCTCGGACTTGAAAAGGTAGCACCCTAGCAGTCCTTTGGCAGTCTATTTTAGCTCATTTGCTCCTCAAGTTGCCTAATCATCTGTATACTACATTAAACACTAAAATACCCACATAACACATAAAAGTACTCAAATTAAGATAAAAATAACATAGCAATAACATAAACATAGTATGCATTAACCATAAAAAATTGATAGAAATAAAAAATATGGTTTGAGATTTTATTATGAATATTGATATTTGATTGAGAATTTGTAAAATGAATGCAAGAGGGCTTTGGTTTTGTAAATAGTTAAGTTTTAGATGTTATATATATTTAATCGTCCCAATTAATTTAAAATTTGTGTATATGTTTGGCCAGTGGAGGTATGATTTATTTGTTTTAGTACATGCACATGACGACTGATAAGTGAATTTCTGATAGTTAATTGAAAGTTGAGAAAATGTTGGGTTATTTATCGGCAGGATTGTGCATGCATGGTCTTATCTGCAAAGTAGCTGTTAGCGGAATGTCTGATCAACTTTGTTCTTTCTTTAGTGAAATGAAGTGGATAGAAGTTCTAGATGATAGCCTTGAAGGTGAGGGGAGGATGGTTGGTGAGGTTTATCATTTATAGTGATACGAATCTTTTATTTTCCCTCTATAGAGCACCCAATATCACTTGATTTTAGAGGTTCACTAGTATTTTTTCTCTTTATCCTTCTTTTAGCATTTTAATATTGCCAACGGAGTATTTTCCATCTGATAGAGTTTTGTTGCTTTCCTTCTCTTAGGAGGCACATTAGACGCCCGTAATGATATATATCTCTACTGTTTGTATTCACTTAGGGTTTGTTTGGGGCAGTTTATAAGTGCGGTGGCGTTTTTGAAAACGGCGTCTAACCGTTTGGTTCGTGCGTTTTTCAAAACGGTGCCTACTGCGTTTGGGTTTTTTACACTAAACGCAGGCCGCGGGTCGACCCTCGCGATTGACTCGCGGGCCGCGTTTTAGGATAAGCTGCTTATCTTGAAACGCACAAGCTGCTCCAAACATACCCTTAATATGTTATTTATTTAAATGCTTTTCATCAAATTGGTGCTATTGGTTTGTAGTTGCATATATACATATGTGACTTAATACAATTATGCTCGATCTCCCCATGTTGTGATATAATAATGATATTATTTGATTTTTGTAAGCTTATTTTAACAAGGTCCTTCAGTTAATTTTACTAAATGCCTTATTTGTAATTAATTTAGATTATCTGACTTTGAATTATTTCAGCGTGTTAAGGTTTATCATCTGAACGAGCAGGGAAAATGGGATGACCAAGGAACTGGGCATGTCACCGTGGATTATTTGGAGGTATGAATCACTTAATTTATAATATATTTTGTTATGTTTTTCTTAATTTTTAGTTCATCTTTGCTTGTCATAATTTTTACAGCCAAATTAAGGCTGACTTAAGAAATTCTTTGCTTTGGCTCACCGTAAGTTGTTTTGCTGACAATATTTGTATTCCTATTATTAATTGGTTTCTTGTACCATCCTCAGAATTGCTTGGTTTGCATTCAGTTTTTCAGTTCAGTAACCATTCTTGTTTTAATTGCTCTCAAGTATTCTTGATTTCATTGCACTAACTAATGGCTTGTTTTGCATCACTTTTGTTTTTATTTTTATTTTATTTTCAAAAATATATTTAATTGGTATAATTTTTATATATTTTAATTTTTTGTTTTTAAAAACAAATCAACTTGCTTTTAAAAATACTAAAAACACTAGGCAGCTGATTGGGATCGCTTTTGGTTTTATTTTCTATTTTTTGTTTGTTTTGTTTATGCAATAAATCATGTTTGGTATGTTATGTTTAGTTGTTTTTAAAAGCACTCAAAATAATTTTTAGATATTTTGAGTGTTTTTTTTTAAATTAATTTATTTTTGAAATTAAGAAATAAATACATGCAAAAGATGCATTTGAAAATATGTTTTTAAACTAGAAACTAAATACAAAAACAAAATACAAAAAATAAAAGTGATCCCAAACAAGCCTTAAACATAATATTTCTTTGATCTCAGCATTGTCATTTTCATTTTTCTCGTTTGCTTTCATGAATAGCGTTTTGGTGTTGTATACATGTTTACTATTGCCCTCTGAATGGGCATGTCCGAAACAAGTCTTAAAAATAATATTTCATTAATCTAAGCATTGTCGTTTTCATTTTTCTCGTATGAATAGTGTTTTGCTATTGTATACATGTTTAATATTGCCCTCTGAATGGGCATATTATTTAATTGATATGTTTGAGAATTGTTATATGGTTCCAATTTCAATTTCTTATCAATATTGTGAGAGAAAATTATGTATTTGTAGGGAAAGTAGTGTTGGAAATGACTAATGATTTGCCTTTATTTCCATTGTCTTTGTTGTCTTACCTATTCCACAAAGTGTAGGATCTTTTGTGGAGTGACTTGTTGATTAAAATGAAATTAAATTAGAATATTATTCAGTTTTTTGGTCTTTTGGTAATTTTTAGCAGTGATGATTCTTACTTTAATCTTGATGTAATTTTTGGACTTTCTTTTGAAGTATCCTCATCTCTTATAGAGTTCTCTTCTTTGTGTTCATTTGATTTCATGTAGATTCTTCTAATGCACTGGATAATAAGGTGGTGTTAGACTTTTTCACCTTTAAATTTTATGATGGATTTTCTTACTTTCCATTTTTACATTAGATTGATGTCGCATTTAATTTTTGTGAAAGTGCACCATCAAGGCATTCAGATGCAAATTTGCTTGTCGTCATAGCTAAATTGTTTATCTGTTCAAAGAAGATACTTACATCTAAGAAACATGTATCTGATTTCAACATGAAAATTTGTGCATAAACTTGACATAATATATCTTTAATTTATTCTATGTTATTGCTGGATCTATTTAATATACTGTTCAAGTTAGCATTTGCAAATCAGAATTGCCTATACTATAGTCATAAAAAAGTACATTTTCATTTTCTTACAAGCATAAATAAGAATTACATGTGAACGTTTTATACCATATAAGATGAATGCAATGGTCATATGATTTAAATGATATTGATAAATCACCCTGGCTTCTTTCACACCATGTGAAGGTGTTACTCGGGTATCTCTAAATCTTTTCCTCATCCTCCAAAGATAAAAGAAATACATTTTGAAAACCATCCATCCACAGTGAGACAACTTGTAAGGTTTTGCTTTTATTTGCATGGTGTCCTTCATTCACCCCCCAAAAGAACAAAGACCAAGATTTTAAAACATGCGCCCCCCTCTTGCTCTTTCTCTCTCTAAAGAGGAAGAACATGCAGAATGAAGAAAATCTAGTAAATGTTGGATTAAAAATGAATAAAAAAAGGCAAATTCATTGAATAAAATAAGTTATAGGTTTGGTTTTCCTGATACATGTGGTGCTGGGATTGCTCGACTTTGCTGTCTTGATATCTTCATGCTCTCTTATGCTATCTTTTTCTCTTCCTATTTTGTCTTCTTTTTTCCTTTTTGGGTTTATGGCTTGTTAATTACCTTTACTGGTCTGTTTTTGTCTTATCACGGGTTTCATTATCTAGTGGGTCAATGCTTTAGGCATTAATTTAGAAGACTTTGGTTTGCAAATATTGTATTGTTTTCTATTTGAGGCCTTTTTATTGTATATAGATAGAGCTTAAATAAAGTATTTTGTTAATTAGTTATGTTTCACTTTATGTTGCATGCATGAATTGTGGGAAACGTGAGTGGGTTTACCAATTTGTTGTCAATGTTGAAGTGGTTCAAAAAAGTTTATAAATAATGATTAATGGTCATATTTAGTAGAAATCTACTGTTGCTGCCCCGTTGTAAAGTTTATGTAATGAAAGTGAGGACGCTTCTATACTCTTTACAAGGTCTGATGAAGTTCTTAGAAAGGATTGAACCTAATTTTTTTAGGCAAATGCCACTGGATAAATTTTTTTAACTTTTCCAATGTGTTATTTTACTATCCTTTGGCTTTTTTTTTCCCATGCTATAATTCTATGATATGATTTCAGAGATCTGAGGATCAACTTGGTTTGATTGTCATTGATGAAGAAGATAATGACACCTTACTTGTGCACCGTATTTCTTCAGATGAAATTTATCGAAGACAAGAAGGTGCACACACACATCAGCCGTGGTGGTGTTAAGCATTTTTCTTATAAAATTATTGTTTTGTAGTATTTCACGTTCTTTTTTTCCTTTGCATTTTCAGATACAATTATTTCCTGGAGAGATCCAGATATTTCTACAGAATTGGCTCTTAGCTTCCAAGAAGCTGCAGGATGCTCCTATATATGGTTAATATTAATTTCTACAGTTAGCGTAGGAGTGTCTATTGTGGATATTGATGCACGCTTTTGCCTCTTTTCTTGTTAGGGACAACATTTGCAGTGTGCAGCGAAATTTACATTTCAATAGTCTTAGTAGTAAGTATCATGCTTATTTATTAGTTTATTTTTCCTTTTGTGATTTGATATATTTTGCTTGTTTTATTTCTTCTATTTGCCAAGTTGTTGATTTTTGGATACAATTTGTTAGTTTGGTTTGTCAATGTTCTGTGGAGTTTATCACGTGGCATTTATTTTTTTTGAATCATTCTATCTTTTTTTATATTATAATATTCTAAGATGTTATTTATTGTTTTGCCACCTACAATAATCTACCTTGCCTTTAGCATACCCGAACTTGAAAACTTCAAGGCAATTTGAGTGATTAGAGATGCTAAAGGGTTGTCTTATTGTAATATTGTTTACAAATGTATTGCTAGGAGGCTTGGAGTTGAATTTAAAGTTTGTTCATTGATATTTTTAGGATTATTCACACGTCACCTATGCTTATTGGTGCTCATCACTTTTGTTTCTAGTAACTGTTCGATGTTCTCTCGTTTGGCCGCTTTGGCCGCTTTGACCACTTGGTCTTCTTGATGCATTTTATAAGACTTAATTTTCCATTTACCACTAAATGTTTATTCTCATCAAGGCAAAATTTACATTAGGTTAACAAGTGTTATTTTTTTCTTTTTTAACGACGACGAGCACATGGATATGCTAGGCCAGTGATGATAATAAGTTAATACATGAAGCCCTACTAAAATTGGAAGTTTAAAATTTTTACCTAATAATCATGAAAATGAAAATCATTCAAATGCTTTTAAACTTCCGATGTACTTGGTAGGGTAGAATCAAGTAGTACGGCCGATGCTCATAACAATTCATCAGTATTTCTATTCCGAGACTCGTTGGCCATTAGATCACATGTCACTACTTCATTTTTCACCTTTAAATAAATATAAGGGGAAGTGAAATGAAAGTGATTAACAGAGTGCAAAAACATTGTACTTTTATGGAAGCGAAGCAATTAAAGCTTTGGTCAACATAGTTAACGGTATTTTTTGAGGCAACTGCAAGTTTGTCTGTCTAGATGATTTGCATCAGCTGTGGGTCTTGATTGGTTCGGATGATTTGCATCAGATGTTTTGTTCAGTTGTGCAGCTTGTATTTATAATAAAAAAACTATTTTTGCACCGCACTGTTGTGCTGTTTATAACAGAATCAGTTCTAGTTGCACATTTCATAAATGAAAAGAGATATCCAGTTTGAATATTACTTGATAAAAACTGACACTTCACTATACAACAACACAACAATTTAAATTTAAAATAAAACTATTAAAATAATAATTAATATTATCATATTGTTGAATTTAAAATGTAGACGATTAATTTATTGAGATAATATCTTCTCCAACAAAACTCTCCACACCTGTTCACTATCGGAGGTGGAATAATCAAACTGATCTTCCACCTGAAGAAGTCACAATTCTTTTATCTATTCTTTGGACACCTATAAAATTGTCTCCTATAACTATGGTCCTGTAGCTAAGTATGCAGAGAGCATTGCAGTTCACAGTAGCTGTACAATACTCTAGAGGCATCAAAAAACCTGGAGTTCATCTTTTCTGAAGGTTTAAAACTACAAAAACATACGCTTAAATGCAACATTATTGAAAAAGAATAATAAAAATATGCAACTAAAGTTTTATAAAGTTGTGAGGTTTTAGAGCACAAAATATAAATCATCGAATAATCTGTCATTACAAAAAGATAGTAGACCTTTTAAAAAAGATTCTTTGTTGCCTTTGAACCACGTAACTCCGAGCTCATATGTGTCACAGAAGCATATCTCTATAAAATCTATCCAAAAAAACTACAACATTTATATGACTGGGGAAAAAGAGATCTAGGTTGCCTTTAAACCATATAAAACTAAGATCAGATGGGTTACAAAATCATATTACATCAAAAGGCCATCCAGAAAAAACTCGAACAATCATTTGACTGAAAAATAAGAGATTTTTGGTTGCATTTAAACCATGTAATACCAAATTCATATGTTCAATGAAATAATATCACCACAAAAGCCATTCAGAAAAACCCTTGAGGTCATTTATGTCATCATAGACCTCAAACCAAAAAAAAAAAAAAAAAAGAAAGCAAGAAAAAAAATCTCTATTAAATCCATTGTTGCCTAAAGACCTTCCATGTGGGAGATGAACGATAAAGTTATTTGCTCCGAATCAAATTTCCACATGAACATAACATATAGCGTAATTACAATAAGCAATAGTTACTTTTCCAACACATTACACAGATAAAAAACCGATGAATAATCTGTCTTAGCAAGAAGACAAAAGACCTTAAAGAAAGGGGATTTTGGTTGCTTTTAAACTGTGTATTACCGAGCTCATATGCGTCACCTCAAAGGTTATTTAGAAGAATCCCAACAGTCATACGACTGAAAAACGAGGGCACCTTAGTTACCTTAATGGCAATTTAATATGTGTCAGAACCCATAACAACATATATGCTATACAGAAGAATTCCTAAGGTCGTATACTTCATTATAGACCTCCAAACCAAATATAAAACATGCAATAAAAAATATTTTACCCACGGTTGCTTTGGAGGCCCATCCATGTGAGAAAAAATTTATGCGAAAGAACTAAAAATTAAAAGTTACACCAAATTAAGATTCAACATGAACATCGTTGCACAAATCGTCACTATAATAAACATAAAGCGTTTTGACAACACATTATACATAAAGAAATACAAATAAACATACAACTTCCTTTCACCCGCTAACTACTGCATCAACAATTTGCTCTCTTAACTCGATCATCTTCTCAACACCTCCAACATGGGTAAAAGTCTGAGGCAGATATCTTTAAGCCAATCATATTGATTGCCCTAGACAATATATTCATATACTTTAGCAGGGTCATGTGAATGATCTTCATCTGTCGTATTGAAATCAATGTTATTACGCGATGGATGCCAATGAATGTAGTTTGGAGAGCCATTGTAGCGACCACAATTTGCCCTTGTTAGCTGAACAGATATGTGGGCATAACTTGCATATTAACTCATTTTTTCCTAAAACTCAAATGTTCTTTCAATAACGCTGCATAAGTATGAGCGTCTCTTAATTATATATTTTTTACCCCAAACAACATTGCTAGCTTTTTCAAAATCAGGAATTTGATATTTGGTATCGTTTGAGAAACTCTCTTTTAATGAATATCTAACATTGACCAAATAATATTTCTCTGATAATAATTATAGTTATTTGTATTGCATTGAAAATACCCTTTCATTTATTAATTTTCTAGTAAATTTGAGGGAGATTTTGAAAGTTTTTTTGAGTTTGCGTGATAAATTTGAATATGCCACTATTTTGTGGACAACATCTATTTGATCGTAACAAATGTGAAACACATTAAAATCACATACAACCATTACATTCTGTGTGGGTGAACCACATCGCTCGATGTATGCATTCTTTCACTGTTTGACACACATGCATCGACATGTGTTTCATCAATCGCTCCAATACAATTCAAAAACATTCATCAAATGTTTTAGAGTTATCATGTTTAAGTAAATTTAGAAAATATCTACACATGCATTTACCTTGAAATATGACATAACATTGTTCTTGTGAAATCTCTTTGGAATGTGGGGTTTTCAGGTCTGATAATTTCTGAGGATGAGCTGATTAGAGCATTTTACTGATTGCTAAATGTTCCTGATGAGTGCTGGAACAGCTCCATGGCTCCTCCCTTATATACATTCTGTGACAAAATATAGAGGGTTGTGACTAACACCTCTTTCGAGGCCATCTTAGAGGAGCTATGAATTCCATCTTCTTATGCAATTCTTCTAACAAATCAATAAATATGAGTTGTGTCATACATAACATATTATTAAAGCTTGTCGGTTGACCTGCAAACAACTTTCCAACCCACTTATCGCCAATAATGTAGATGACATGCAAGGAGAGCGAGTAATATATGAGCTGCAATGCTCATATATTAAGCATAATACAACTACAATTCTTCTTTTGTGTCGTTCTCTATCTATGTTATTCATTATTTATGCAGATGCCACATATAAATATCATTGAATTAGCTAGAACATGCATTAAAAAAATAGTAACAAAAGTTTCAAAAACTACGAAGAAGTTGTTCTGTTTGTAAAAATCCCCCCATAAGAATCAAACAAAAAGGGTCCATCGAATAAAATTCAAGTATAATGAAAGTAACATAATAATGTCCCAATAAAAATCAAATACAGCGTCTTAGAAATATAATAAAATTCATTCATCTTGGCTGTCATGGAGATAACATAAGTAATTGACCATATCATGATGAATCATCGACGTAAAGAACTCTCTTCTTGTCGGGTTTTAAATCAACTTCATAGAGAACAAGTAAAACGTTATGCCCTGGTAAATTTTTGGATTTTCTTCCAGAATTTGCATGACTTGCTGAATAAAAATTGCTTGTGATATGCTAGGGTCATTGGTGCATGAAACAACTAAATGTGAAATTTGGCTTCTAATGAAAACTGCATCATTTTTTTTTCAACTATAGGATGTTTGAATCGACTAGTAAATTCAACTTCATTGAGGTTAGGGCTGGGACGTTCATTGGAGTCAGCAGTTTGTTTGACATCTACATGCTCAGATTCTCCAACGACCGCTCTCACTTTGGGCCCATGCACGATCACCCGTGGCCATGACTGTACCAAACATACGATCCAATATTTCTTCCAGCTCATGTTCAGTGCCACTGAATTTAAATTTTTTGGCATTTGACACAACCTACAAATTAATGGATGATTGATATGTTGATATAATTGCAAAAAAAAAAAATGGCGGACTGAACATTTTATAAATTCTCACCTCAAATCTTTCGGCCCACCTTTTTTTTAAGCATGGATGATTCGCTTTATCTGGTCCCAACCCAATCCCATGGATCACCGCTTCATCTATTTTCATATTTTCTAATTCTTTTTTAGCTGATAGCACTTCAATTACCTAGGCTCTTTTAAAGTGGTGTTGCTGTTAAACAAATTTCAGAGCCACGTTCGTCGAACCGGAAGAGGTACGATATGAAAAGATGAAAATTTGTCTAGAAGTTCGTCTCACTGCTTCACCAAACAAAAAAATTTTGTAGGCGTCGGAGTTCACTCTAACCGAACTAAACTTCACCTCTTTCTGAAATGTTGCCTTAGTATATTGGAATGCTATGGTAAATTAAGAATAAAATTGTGATGCTGTGAAATTTATGATTACAGGAGCCATCGTGATGCTTGTTAAGTTTTTTTTAACTTGCTCCCTGACACTCAGAATGAATTTTGAAGATGTATTCATTAGCATTTGGTCGTAGAAGTTTATGTGCCAATCATTTTCAGATATTTAGGAGGCACAATACTCTTTAAGACAGTTTTGGACTGAAATTTTTGAAGTCAGCAATTTTATTTTCGCACTGGATGTGCTTCGTCCATTGCATTCACAATCAGTAATATTTTTTTCCCTTTATTGTTTAGGAATAGTTTTTAATATGTATAGTTACTTGTGATGGTATTGGAGGTTTGCCATACAGCTTAGAAGAAATGATTATTTTTCAAATCTGCAGATGAGTCATTCCATGCAGTTAACAATGAGCTGAAAGATATCCCTCCAGTTCAAATGTCCACCCTCCCGTTGATTTTGAAGGTTTGAATCTTATATGAATCTTTTTCATGTTGTATGCACGATCATGGTTTTGGGTTTGTTTTTGCATTTTTCAACTTCAGTATGCTAATTAGTGTGTTTTCTTTTAATTTGCTTGTACTAACGTTATTTGGAAGAATAAACATATTTTTTATTCGTGTCTTGTAGTTAATTTTTCCTGGGCATGTTTTCAGCGTGTATTCTACTTTTATTTTTTTGCTATTAGTACTCTATTACTATATTTTGGTCTTTTCCTTTGTTTAATATTGAGGATTCTATTAGAAAATATGCAAAATTAACCTTGGAAGGATGAATTTTGGAGATCGAAATATGGAAGAACTTCATGGCAAAATTATATTTTAAAATTTAAAAAATTGGAGCGTAAGAGAAGATGAAAGAGAAATACATGCAGAGAGAATCAATGAAACTACACATAATTTGCTCCGCTTTCTTTTCTAGCGTTAAGAACAGGTTGTTATTAGCTACTTTCTAATGATTAATTTTTATAATTTTGTTTCTTTGAATTTGAATAAATTTCTGATTTTGTCTTGTGTCACTATGAAGTCTAGGGTAAGTTATTATATGAAAGTTGGAATTGGATGGAATTTAAAAAAAAGAATCCTCTTCTCCAATAACTTCCCGCCTCACATTCTGTCTCTTTCTCTCCCCTCTCCGCTCATTTCTTTGTTTTGACTCCTAACAAGAATTACCAGTGGTATTTCTCATCTTTTTTGCTCAACAGCAACTGATGGTCCCATGCGGCACAAATCTATGTTATTTACATTGTTAGCAGTTGATTACAATTTCTGTAGGGATGAAGACAAGTGGCCATCTGTTGTCTTCACTATTTTGCATTTAAAAGTAAAAGTTCTTATTGTTTAAAGCAAATAACCAGGAAAAGTCCATTATTTCAATGCGTGCTAGATAATTCCTTAAATCCTTGACTTATTTCTTATGAGTTTCAAAATAGTACTACATTCAATTAAGATATGCCATCCTCATTAGAAGGTTGGGCATTATGCAGATGAGTTTTAAAAAAAATATAATATTAATTTTGTCATAAAAAAGGATCATCACCCACTATTGTCATATCAATTGGATATGTCATCTAACATGATAAAAAATAATCATTGATGTAACTAGGATCAACATCGTTAGGCAAGTGTTCATCTTATTTTTTCTATTGCCTTTATTTTGCTTAAATGTAGAGTTCTGATCCAAGAGGATCCACATACTCAAATTTATGGCAATTAGTATTTATAAATTTATTTGGAATAATCAATTGTAAAGTATCTTAGAGCATTCTAGAAGCTTCCAAAAGCATAGGGAACTTTCCAATTGAATCCATGAATTCATTAAAGATAAGGAGAAGCTTCTAGTATTAGATTGCATCAAAATCCAAGCCTAGGAGAAAGGGAGTTTTGTTGATTATTATTAGTTACATTTAGCTGATTGTTTGTTAGGTTGTTTAATATTTGCAAATTTAGGATAATTTATATTTTTGTGCAATTTGAATTGGATTGGATTTGAATTTGTTTAGATTAGAACTTGGCTTTTATATTACCAAAAAGGAGGGCTTGATGATGCTAATTTCGAGTTTTTAGTAATTAAAAAAAATTTCCTTTCAAATCTCTCTGCATAGCTCAAATTTTTTCCCCTGAATACAATTATTGGAAAATTTTCCAATTTTTTAATAATTGTATTTAGGAGAAAAAATATTGGAAAAATGATTCATGTAGCCGATCCTATTTAGTGAGATAAAAGCTTGTTGTTGTTCAATTATTGAGAATTTTTGTGATTTTTTCTTAATATTTTGGGCATATCTCTCATTTATTTGTAAAATAAAGTATTTCTGCTTAAAGATGAAAATAAAAAAATGTTTTTTCCTAGAGGAAGATATTCAACGTAGGTGGATGAGTTATTTTGATAAACTTTTCAATGAAGATTCTGAACATGCGATCGACTTTAGTGATTATAATGTCGTTAAAAATAATAAAACTTTTTATTTTTACCAAACAAAAATAAAGTTGAGGAGGCTTTAAAGAAAATAAATGGTGGAAAATCAATAGGACCTAATGATATTTCAATTAAGCGTGAAAATATATTGAAGATTTGAGAGTTTCTTAGCTTACTCAACTCTTTATTATTACTTTAAAAACTAAAAAGATGCTCGTGGAGTAGAGGAAGAGTATTTTGGGCCCTATTTTTAAGAATAGAAGTGATGCACAGGAGTGTGCAAATTTTAAAGGAATTAAGTTAATATGTCACTTTACATCTATGGGAGAGAATATTGAACATAGGTTAAGACGTGATATAAAGATGTCTCTTAATCAGTTTGTATTTATGCCGGGCAAGGTCCTATTGAAGGTATACATTTATTGAGAGGTTTGATGGAGAAGTACATGGAAAGTACGGAGGGTCTACTTATAATTTTTTTTTTAATTTAGAAAAGCTTATGAAAAGGTTCCGACAGAAGTTCTTTGGAGAGATCTAGAAAAGAAAGGTTTTGTTATGATTTTTATTCAAGTCATTGAAAGGATGTACACTAGAGTTGTTACTTGTGTTCAAATGGAAAGATGATTGACTGCGTATTTTCATATTTCACTTGGATTGCATTAGGGATCGGCTTTAAGCCCCTATCTTTTTGCTTTAGTTTTGGATGATCTTGTTGGACATTTATAGGAGGATGGACCTTGTTGTATGCTTTTCGCTGATGATATCCTTCTTATAGATAAGACTGGAGAAAGAACTCAGGAAGAACTTGAATTATGGATATCAACATTGGAGTCTAAAGACCTTCATTTTAGTATATCTAAAACTAAATATATGGAATGTAATTTTAGTAGTAATAGCTCTAGTGGTAGAGTTGTAACTAGGGGTAATTAGATCATTAGAGGTGTGAACATTTTAGATATCTCGGGTCTATTCTCAAAGTGAGCATGATATAGATGGTGATGCTTTTAGTAGAATTCAGGTTGGTTGGTTGAATTGGAGGAATGCATCGGGCCTATTATGTGATAGAAAAGTACCGCTTAGACTTAAAGGAAACTTTTATAAGTTAGTGGTGAGACCTGTAATGTTTTATGGCGTATAATGTTGGCCTTTAAAAGAGAAGGATGAAACAAAGTTCACTGTTGCTAAGATGAGAATGCTTAGGTGGATGAGTGGCTTGACCACTTAGAGATAAAATGCGAAACAATTGTATTCATGAAAGGGTTGGTGTAACTCTAGTGGTATACAAGATTAGAGAGAGCCGGCTTAGATGGTCTGGTTATATTAAGCGTCGATCATCTAATAATCGAGTTAGGAGATTAAATGTTTTAGATTCAACTTATGTTAAGAATGGTAGAGGCAAACCTAAAATGACTTGGACATATTACATAAAAAATAATCGTAATCTATTAAGATTAAATGAAACTATGACACTCAATAGGACTCAATGGAGAGAAAGCATTCATATAGCCGGCCCCATTTAGTGGGATAAAGGTTGTTTTTGTTGCTACTAACTCAATGCGTTGGCGAAGCTGTACAATTTTTTTGTTGATCACTTTTGCTAATCTGCCTCGATTTCCGACATCAATTGACACTTCATGGCTTCTTCACCAACTCTAGCCATCAGAGGATATTTTTCATATGCATGAATGTTTTATAACTAGTGAGTAAAAAAGTTACATGAACTAATCTTTTTATGGGACCGCCATGATAAGAATAAAAAATAAATTTGGATTAAGATATTAAAAAGCTCAACAAGTAAAGTCTTACTAAAAGAAGAAACATGCTGATATTTTGATACTTGCTATGTCCGAAATGCTAAATTTATTAGAATTTTTATGTTTTGATTGGAATTTAGTAAATTTGGGATAATGAGCAAAGTTTTTTTTTTTATCGATTGGTTTCTTAATGAGAAATAGTAGAATTCTCGGATCCTTTGTTCAAAGCGATGGGGATATAGATGGGGATGTTAATAGTAGAATTCAGGTTGGTTGGTTGAATTAGAGGAATGGGGTCCGACATATTGTGTGTAGAAAAATACCTCTTAGACTGAAAGTAAAATTTTATGAGATGGTGGTGAGACTGCAATGCTCTATTGTGCTGAATGTTGGCCTTTAAAAGAGAATTATAATGCTAAGTTAAGTGTTGCCGAGATGAGGATGATTAAGTGGATGAGTGGATTTACACTTAGAGACAAAATGCGAAATGAATATTTCCGTAATAGGGTTGGTGTTGCACCAGTGACGAACAAAATTAGAGAGAGTCGCCTTAGATGGTTTGGTCACATTAAACGTCGACCACCTGATGACCCGATTAGGAGAGTAGATGTTTTAGATTTAACTTATGTTAAGAAAAACAGAGGTAGACCTAGGAAGACTTGGGCTTATTGCATAAAAAATGATCTTAATTTATTAGAAATAAATGAAAATTTGACACTAAATAGGACGCAATGGAGAAAAAGGATTCATGTAGCCGACCCCACTTTGTTGTTGTTGTTGGTGTTTTAATGAGAAAGACTATTTGAATCCCTTTATTGCATTAGATAAATTTTATAGAAGTTTGAGATTGGACTTGGTGTGAATCAACAATAACTTCCACTTCAAAACTATCAAATATAACATTGATAAACATATTTGTAATATTAGATGTAGAATAAGCATTAGAGGGACCTTCAATAGGTTGACATAGATCTAGTCTTGGCATCACTCTTGAGGTATCAAACAGTCCCAACATCTAAAAATGATAGCTCTAGGCAGGAGTAACCCGACAGATTGGAAGGCTCCATTTACTTATGAGTATTTACTACAAATAAATCTTGCTTGTCCATATTTTGATCAGAAGAGCCTAACTATAGGAACCCTAAAAGACAATTTCTTTAATTTTGGATGGGGATCAAAGCAATCAGCATAGGAATGCTTGAAACTTTTGTAAGACTTGCAATATGTTGGCAAACTTTTAATTAAACTTTTTTGCCAATAGCCATATGAGGAAGTGTTAGTTTATTCTGATCGAGCTTGAGGGACAAAAATGTCAATCACAATATGAACACATGTTTGAGAAAGCCTAGCAGCAGCTGCATCCATTTACATTGGTTTGCACAAAATTTTACGCAATGAGTGTACTATGGATTTATTGTTGTATTTGACTTGTAGTTGGGGGAGAATTACCCAAACAAAGGTAATGGATGGTTCCTTTGAAGTATCATAGTATGAAGATTACTCCGGCGTTCAAATTTGTAAGCCTTTTGCTTAATATTGATGTTTAGAAAAATTCTGTTAATTTACTTCTTGAGTAGTTTATAAGCTTGTGATGTTTATTAAGAAGTCCGCAGAGCGGTTAACTTTTAGGTGAAGATCATAATGAAAGTATGAATAGGATTCAAGCTCAGACATCAGAGTAAAATTTTCAAACTGAAATGAACAAAAATGGAGTTTCCAAGCAAAAAAATGCTTTTGAAAAAGCAGTCCGTTTACCATGTAAGATAGTGGCTAGTTTGTGCCTAAGAGAGTTCTTAAACCTTAATCCCTAATAATGAGAAACTGGCACATGGTTTTGACTGCGAGGAAACCTTCCCTTTAATTGTGCCAGTGGGAGAAAAATGGGAGTAGAATATCTGGAGACTGATTACCAATATTTAGGAGATCTAAGGTGATAAAACATGATAATCATCACTAATCATTGGATCATTCAAAGATGAAACTGGATAAAGATGAAGCACATGGTGGTGTCTTGTGGATGAAGATACAAAACATTGACAAAGGGGCTGTAGAAGCTCCAGAAAGAGAGATGCAATATGGTCTTTACAAAGGACCATCAAAGTCACCAAAGTCACAGGTTTGAGAGCTAGTGATAACAAAAGTGAGATGCAATCAATTGGTGCTACAACAATGACATATTGAAGCCTAGGCGACGATTGGTATGAAACTTGTGATCAAATCAGAAGCTTCATGCAACAGCTCCTGGGATCCTTCCACATGAGAATGAATACATTGTTGTAACAAAAATGACACAACTCTAGAGGTTCAAGTGGCAATGAGTTGTGATTACTGATAACGAGCCCAATGTGCATGGCAATGTGAGTGGAAGCCAGAAGCAGCGACTCATAAGTGCAGTGATATTAACTGTAGCTATTGAAGTAGCTTGCATGTCTGGGTGAACCCTAATTAGTGGCTTTGTTGCATTGTAGTGCAGTTCTCTCCTTTACCTTTAATTTCATTGATAGAGTCTTTGGTTTTCGTAATTTTGCCTTATTTCCTTGAACCTTAGTTTCCTTCAGTTTTATAAGCCTTCTGCTAACCCTATCCTGTAGCAACTTAGGCAAGGGATGAATCGATTACAATGGATTTTGTTATTAGTATCATCATCATCATCATCATCATCATCATCATTATTACTACTACTATTTTGACATTTTGTATGCCAAATATTCAGACTTATGTAAAAGGTGTATGGCAACTTTTGAGTGAACAAATTATGAAATTGCATAATAATCTATGCTAAACATGTTTTTTTCCTCTATCAGATTGCTGATTGTACTCATGTAACTAAACATTGACTAGACCAGGTTTGCAAAACTTAACATGTTAAAAGCCCATCAATATAGCAAGTCAGTCACGTTCTCATTTTCTATTATATTCCTGAATGCTCTGTTTTTTGAGGATTTATGTTTCATGAAGTAAAATGATCAGACTGGCTTGAGAATGATGCTTGAAATACCCTTTTTAAGAAGCTCTTAATTTTTATTTTTCTTTTGTTTTTTTGTTATAGTTTCTTCATGCTTTTTTCATCTTGGATGCATTTTGATTTCGAGGACATTGTTATCTGCAGGCAGTGGTTGAGTGTGGGATCACTGATCAGTTGCGTGTTACTGAGTTGATCTCCCAAGATGTATGATCCTTCAATCATTTCCCCTTTCTATGTTTAATTTTTTCTGTAAGTTACTGGATCTTACTTCTGTAGCTTTCTGTAGCATATGAATGTAAAGCTAAGTTAATTGATTAACAGCGTCTTGTTTTAGATCCACTTCAACTGTGTTATATATTTTCCACTGGAGTGCAACAAACTGCCAAATCACTCCCTTATTTCTTTGCAACAACAACAACAACAACAACAAAGCCTTAATCCCTTATTTCTTTGCGCTTTATAAAAAAAAAAAATCTTGATTTGAATGATAAACACATATAATTCGGCATGTGCAAATTATATGTAGGTTGCTGCGTTGAGCTTTTGGTTACTTTGTATAGAAAATATCAGTTATTTGATGGTGACCCTTTTTGAATGATTTTTCTAACATAAAATCAATATTAATGTTGGGTTTAGCTCCTTAGCTTAATTAAGGGTTCATAGATTTCACACTGTTTTTTATTTGCTGATTGGCTAGTTTTCTGATGTTTGGCTTGTTGGAATTCTTTGTATCGTCACAGTGCTTTTGCCACTGTATTAATTCAAATTAATTTCACTGGGTACTAGCCTTTCTTTTAATTAACATTTACATTTCAGTTCAAAGGAATTAAATATTTTAGAGGCTAATGCCTTCTACATTTATGATCTGGTTGATCTGTCATGCGACCAGCCTGTGAATTTATCTCTTGTTTCTGTTTTTTTCATTCTTTTTATTGATGATTGGATTTCTGTTTGCTGGAATATTCTCAAAGTTTTGGGCCAAAATGCTCACCATTCATTATGCCTTTCTGCAATATATTTTGGGCACAAATTAAAACTTCAGCCAAATAATTTGCGATGGTTGCATGCTGTTCGTATTTGTAGTGGAGATTTGTATAATTTGCAATCTTCGGTCAATTTTTGGTTGCCATTACCACTTTTTTGTTCTTCCCATGTTGGGCAAAAATTGGTATTCACTAATGAAACTATAACTATAACTTTAGGATGGGATTTGAAATCTCTATCAACAAAGCTGGTATTCACTAATGGAACTATAAATTTTTGGTCAAAGTTCATATTTAAATTCTATGCAATAATTAATGTTGGGATATGTTACATTAATGTTTTATCCACCTTTTTAAAATTATGTTTAGCTTTATTAAATTTAATCAAATAACTATTTATTCTTAGATACTCTTTATGATACTGGAGTTGACCCAAACCACATTAAGAACGGAAATATCATTGTTGAAATTCAAATAGGTTACTACGATGATTGTCCAAAACAGGAAATAAATGATAACAAATGTGAAAGACACCCTAAGGCAATGGCGAAGCCTGTGGATGGCTATTGAACGGCAGGTAGGGGTGCTTGGAGGGGTTGACGGCAGCAGGGTGGGTGGCTGGAAGGTTGTTGGCAGCAAGGGTGGGTGGCTGGAAGGTTGTTGGCAGCTGGTTCTGGTGCAGGAAGGGCTGGCGGCAGCAGGTTCTGCGTAGCAGATTGGGTGGCGACAGCAGGTTAGGGTGTAGGATGGGTCTGGCGGCAGCAGTTTGGGTGGCTGGAAACTTGGGGACAGCAGGTTTGGGTGCAGTAGGGGGCTGGTAGCAGCAGGTTCGATGGCTGGAAGGTTGGCCGAAGCATGTTCGCGTGTAGGAGGGGATGGCAGCGAGCAGGGGAGAGCGGCAAGCAATAGAAGGAATGACACGCACCATTTCCGGACGAGTTACAGCCGGAACGCCTCTTCGCCGTCCAATACAACTCTAGAAAGGAAAAATGGTTTTCAGAGGCTGTCTTGACAGAAAGCTCAAAGCAAAAAAGATGAACCCGAAAATCAGAAAATACACATAAATACTAGTAGATCCTTTCTTATTTGGGTGGCACCTTTCTTTCTTAGGGCCGACTGTCCCTAATTTCCCTCCAAGCTGAACTCCAGCTGAACCGGTTCGGCCTAGCCAGGAAAACATCCAGGAACTCCTGTGTCATTTTATTGTTGAAATACACAGTATTATTTATATAAAAAATGTTATACTTTTATAAAATTCAGTAAAGTGGATAAATGAAATTGATGAAGGTAACTTTTAAAACTGCTGAAAGACTACAACAACAACTACAAAGCCTTAATCCCACTAAGTTGGGTCGGCTATATGAATCCTTTTTCTCCATTGCGTCCTATTTAGTGTCAAATTTTCGTTTAATTCTAATAAATTAAGATCATTTTTTTATGCAATAAGCCTAAGTTTTCTTAGGTCTACCTTTGCCTTTCTTAATATAAGTTGTATTTAAAACATCTACTCTCCTAATCGGATCATCAGGTGGTCGACGTTTAATGTGATCAAACCATCTAAGGCGACTCTCTCTAATTTTATCCGTCACTGGTGCAACACCAACCCTATTACAGATATTATTCATTCCGCATTTTGTCTCTAAGTGTAAAGCCACTCATCCACCTAATCATTCTCATCTTCTACACTTAACATTATGCATCTCTTTTAAAGGCCAACGTTCAGCACCATAGAGCATTGAAGGTCTCACTACCATCTTATAAAATTTTCCTTTCAGTCTAAGCGGTACTTTTCTATCACACAAAAGGCCGAATGCATTCCTCCACTTCAACCAACCGATCTAAATTCTACTATTAACATCCCCATCTATATCACCATCGCTTTGAACAATGGACCCGAGATATCTAAATCGTTCACACCTTTTAATAATTTGATCACCCAAAGTAACATTTCTGTCACTAGACCTAATATTACTAAAATTACACTCCATGTATTCAGTTTTAGTTCTACTCAAACGAAGACCTTTAGACTCCAATGTAGACCTCCATAATTCAAGTTTTTCCTAGACTTTTTCTCGTCTTATCCACAAGGAGGATATCATCAGCAAAAAGCATACACCAAGGTACATCCTCTTGTAAATGCCCAGTAAGACCATCCATAAATAAAACAAAAAAATATGGGCTTAAAGCCGATCCTTGATGTAAACCAACAGAAATAGTACAATATTTGGTCAATCCTCCTTTAGTTCGAACACATGTAACAACTCTAGCATACATATCTTTAATGACTTGAATATAAGTCATATCAACACCTTTCTTCTCAAGGACTCTCCAAAGAACATCTTTAGGTACCTTATCGTAAGCTTTTTCTAAATCAATAAAAATCAAATGTATATCCTTCTTATTATCTCTGTACTTCTCCATCAAACCTCTCAATAAATGTATAGCTTCCATGGTAGACCTGCCCGGCATAAATCTAAATTGATTTTGAGAAACCTTCGTAATACATCTTAACCTATGTTCAATTACCCTCTCCCAATTTTAAAATATGACACATCAATTTAATTTCTCTATAATTTGCACACTCTTGTGCATCTCCTTTATTCTTAAAAATGGGGACTAAAATGCTCTTTCTCCACTCCTCAGACATCTTTTTCGTTTTTAAAATAATATTAAAAAGTTTAGTAAGCTAGGAAACCCCCAAATCACCTCAACATTTCCACACTTCAATTGGGATATCATCAGGTCCTACAGACTTTCCCCCTTGGTTTTCTTTAAGGCCTCATCAACTTCTTTTTTACTAATGCGACAGTAAAAATGAAAAGTTTTATTATTATTAACGATACCAAAAAGAAGAAATCAATCTACAAAGAAATAGAAAAAAAAGTAGAAGATAGAAGAGTCCAGATTCCAAATGAACAAATTCAAACTCGAAAAGGATCTTTCTGGTTCTCGAAGAATGAGGGGCAAAGGGACTGATCGAGAAAGATCTCTTGTTCTTCTTATAATTAGAAGATCTTGATTTGATCTGCATAGGTTTGGTAAAAAGAAGAATCTTCTCCATTGATCATAAATGGAAAGTGTTCAATTGGAACATGAAAACATGAATGAAGGGAGGAGATTCTCGAACGAAGAAAAGGATCCAATTACTTGGAAATAATTGAACGAGGAGCCGTATGAGGTGAAAATCTCATGTACGGTTTTGTAGAGTGACGATAAGGGTGACTTATCCGTCAACTTTTCCACTATCACCCCCAAAAACCAAACTTCGCTTTACGTAAAGTTGTCGAGTACGATTAACCTCCGGATTTGAAATCACCGCTTATATACCCGGTATTGGCCATAATTCACAAGAACATTCTGTAGTATTAGTAAGAGGAGGAAGGGTTAAGGATTTACCCGGTGTGAGATATCTCATTGTTCGAGGAACCCTAGATGCTGTCGGAGTAAAGGATCGCCAACAAGTGCTTTCTAGTGCTTTGTAGATTCTTATCCAAGACTTGTATCATTCGATGATGCCTTGTGAATCTCTAGAAACATGTGAAGTGTATGACTAACCCAATAACGAAAGTTTCGGAAGGGACCGGAGCGAAGCTACCATGAGACAAAAGATCTTCTTTCTAAAGAGATTCGATTCAGAACTACTATATGTCCAATGTCCAATATTGGAATAATTTAAGAGGTTTTCCCGTCCTTTGTCCGTGTCAACAAACAATTCGAAATACCTTGACTTTTTCAGAGCAAGTCCGAGTCCAATAGCAATGATTCGAAGCACTTCTTTTTCCATTACACTATTTCGGAAACCCAAGGACTCGATCACATGGATATGTAAAATACAAGATTTCCAATCCTAGCAGGAAAAGGGGGGAAACGAATACTCAATTTAAAGTGAAAGTGAGTAAACGAAATTCCATACTCGATCTCATAGATACATATAGAATTCTGTGGAAAGCCGTATTCGATGAAAGTCGTATGTACGGCTTGGAGGGAGATTTTTCATATCTTTTGAAATCCACCCTTCAATATGGGGTCAAAAAGCCAAAATAAGTGATTCGTTTTTAGCTCTTATCAAAAGAAAACTGATTCTTGAACCTCTTTCACGCTCATGTCACGTCGAGGTACTGCAGAAGAAAAAGCTGCAAAATCCGATCCAACTTATCGTAATCGATTAGTTAACATGTTGGTTAACTGTATTATGAAACATGGAAAAAAATCATTGGCTTATCAAATTATCTATCGAGCCGTGAATAAGATTCAACAAAAGACAGAAACAAATCCACTATGTGTTTTACGTCGAGTAATACGTGGAGTAACTCCCGATATAGCAGTAAAAGCAAGACGTGTAGGCGGATCGACTCATCAAGTTCCTATTGAAATAGGATGTACACAAGGAAAAGCGCTTGCCATTCGTTGGTTATTAGGGGCATCCCGAAAGCCTATGAGTCGCCGACTCATTCTTCAACAAGCACGCGGTCAGAGATCACATTCTCCTCCCACTGCTTGGGAGCTCATGGTTTCATGTTCTATTTCACTCCCCGATGGGGGTTCTTTTCACCTTTCCCTCACGGTACTACTTCGCTATCGGTCACCCAGGAGTATTTAGCCTTGCAAGATGGTCCTTGCTGATTCACACGGGATTCCACGTGCCCCATGCTACTCGGGTCAGAGCGTAAGCTAGTGATGCTTTCGGCTACTGGACTCTCGCCATCTAGGGTGCAACACTCCACCTACTAAAGCTAAATATTTCGTGTGATGTTTGAAGCTGAAAAATGAAAGCAAGGAGGAGGGGTTAGCAATAAAAGGAAGGATACATACATTTCGGGACGAGTTACAGTTGGATCACCTTCTCGTCGTTTGATACAACCCTATAAGGGGAAAATGGATTCAAGGTCTGTCTTGACAGAGATCTCAAAGCAAAAATATTGAACCCTATAACCAGAAAACACATAAATACTAGTAGATAGTCAGAAAAGGTGGGATCTCTTTCTATTTCGGTGGTATATCTTTCTTTCCTAGGGCCGGTCGGCCTTAATTTTCCTCCAGCTGCACCCCTGTTGAACCGGTCCGGCCCAGCTAATAACTCCTGGGTCACTTTATTGTTGAAATATATAGTATTATTTTAAATTATATAAAAATATTAGTTTTAGAAATCAGTAAATTGGATAAATGAAATTGAAGAAGGAAACTTTTAAAACTGTTGAAATACTAAATCTAAATATTTCATGTGATGCTTGAAGCTGAAAAATGAAGTTGTGCGTTAAAAACCTTTAACTATATTGCTGTTCCATGCTTGCAAGAATTTAGTTCATTAGAAGTCCTGATAGAGGACGCTATCACAAAGGTAATCAGATGGAATTGTTTTTTGTTAAAGGGAAACTTATATCGAATTCAGAACTTGTTCCTGCTTTTATTTTGTCTATTGATGCATATATTTTTAATTGTGTTTGATACCTGCAGACTTTATTCTGAAATTCCCACGCGGTTAGATAAGCTTGATGCGTGCTATTACCAAATTCTAATATTTCTATCTTGCAGCAAAACTTCTTTCCAAAGTTGATGGATCTATTTAAAATGAACGAAGACTTGGAGAACATGGAGACTCTTCACATCATTTCCAAATTGGTCAAGGGAATCAGTGAGTATATATATATATATATATATATATATATATATATATATATATATATATATATATATATATATTATTCTCTAGCTGAACTTATTTTCTTTTTTAATTTGTTTGGAACAACCTTAGCAGCTTCATATAACTTTGGCTGATCTTATACAGTTCTACTAAACAGCCAGCAGATCTTTGAGAAAATTTTTGCAGATGAATTGATTATGGATATAATTGGTTGTCTTGAGTGTATGTTCATTTCTTCTTTTTCCTTGTTGCTTGACTTTTCATTTATTCACAGACCTTATTTGTTAGTTATTTGCAAATTTTTTATGTACTTTTGGTGATTATAGATGACCCCGAGGTACCTCAAGTTCAACACCATCGCAAATTTCTCAAAGAGCATGTTGTTTTTAAAGAGGTGATTTTTTTCTCTAAAGCTTGTATAATTTTTTCTTTTTTTCATCTTTTCTGGTTTAATCTTTTACAGGCAATCCCTATTAAGGATTCTTTAGTTCTTTCGAAGATACATCAGACATATAGAATTGGTTATATAAAGGTCTGAAATCATACATCTCGATACTATAAATTGGCTTTTTTATATTATTAACTCTTAAGGTTGGTCTATGAATTGCAGGATGTCATTTTACCTAGAGTCTTGGATGAGGCAACCATAGCAAGTCTTAACTCCATTATTCATGCAAATAATGCTGTTGTTAGTAACTTGTGTGATTTTATGACATCAGGAGACTTTTGGTGATTCCACCATTTCTTGCTTGATGACTGATTTTTTTACAGGTTATTTCTTTGTTGAAAGATGATGCTTCTTTCATTCAGGAATTATTTGCTAGGATGAGATCACCTTCAACTTCTGTGGAATCTAAACGGGACATGGTAATTGCATGCTATCCTATGTCCCTTTTATTACCTATGGTTTCCTGATGCTCCTCGTATTCTACGTCCCTTGTGTGTGTTGTATTCTTTTGAGGGCTCTTATTGACCTTTAATTTCTTATTGTTAGTGCTAGAAGAATCTTCATCAGAAAATTATGTTAATTGCTAATTTATTATTATGAAGCCGCTTCGGCATAAAAAAAAAGTAATAAAAAATTGATTTTTTCCAATTGCCTATTCCCACAAATACGCAATTCTTATCGTGCTAACTCATTTTTACCCTATAGAAATAGTATGGCATAAAATTATCCTATCAGATTTATTGTCTCACGTTATTCTGCTTCCATACAAAGCAATATTTCGTGTAGGAGTGTTTACTGATTTGCATCAATTTGAGGCTGTGATGCCTTGAAGTGTTTCAGGGAAATAAAAATCGCATATATGAATTGAGGCCACCTCTCTCTTAAGTGAAAGAACACTTTGTTGCTATAGTAGAATGGTTTTGGAGCATCATTATTATCATTATCTTTAGTCCTATTTTGTGACACTTTTGTAATTTTTTCAATATGCTATCAATCAAACCCTCAGAACGAGAAATAAATAAATAATTAGCCAATGAAATGAAACATACAACACAAGTGATGTAAGGTATATGTATTTGCAGTAAACAAAATTAGCAAACAGTATAACTATTAAACCCAATGTAAATAATATACTTGGTTATGATAGCTGTATCATTTTCACATCGACCACCAAATGTTCAAGAGGGTGTCAACAGCGAATAATGATGGCCGTCACAAGATTAATTTGGTAGGATTAACGGGTTGTTTGGTTGCAAGTTTTTAGACTTATGATTTATTTTTAAATAAATGCAATGTATTTATATTTGACACTGATCTATTTTTTGTAGATGGCAAATGAGCTGAGGGTATTTGTAAGGTGATTAGGAGGTAAAGGATGAAAACAAAGTAAAGTTTGTGGTGAATTTGGTGTTGCTAATGTTTTATTTAAAAAAAAAGACATGAGCATATTATTACTGTAAGAATGAATGCAATAAAATAAAAATCGATTATTTTTTATGAGAAAAAGAGGTCATCGAGAATGTAAAAATTATAAGGTCATTCTAAGTGAAAATTTAACTACTCAGTATCGATTATTAGTTATGGATTATAAGATTATGAGTTCTAAGATAAAAAATACAATGAAACATTGTCATAGAATTAGGTAGGATTAACTAAAAAACACAAATAATTTTTTTTTGTGAGTAAATTTCAAGATTTTAAAATATGTCATTTTCTTGAAGAAGTTTGTTCTATGTGAGATAAAATAACAAACACTACTAAAGAACTATCAAAATTGTACTTGGAGAATCAAAATGAATAATTTTTATAAATAAAAATAGTTGGTGTTGGAATAATAATGTATAAGAAAAGATAAAATACAACCATTTTTGTTATAAAATTTGTTTCACTTGTAAAAACTTATAAAACTGGAAAAAATATAATGTAGCTCGTAGAGAGTCTAAGAGAATAATTTGTCATATTATGAATTATGCATTTAGCGATTTTTATAATAGATTAGATATTAGAGAGGGTGAAAAATATATGTAAACTAGCCAAATAATGAGAATAAAAAAGTAAAGATTTAATTCATGTAAAATATATTAAACATGAAAATAAAATAAATACTTTTTCTTAGAGGAAGTTACGTGGTGAGTTATTTTGATAATCTTTTTAATGAAGTTTTTGAAAATGCGGTCAACTTTAGTGATATTTATATCTTTAATAATAATAAAGCTTTTTTATTTTTATCGTTACATTAGTAAAATGTAATTGAGGAGGCTTTAAAGAAATTGATTGGTGAAAAATCAGTAGGACCTGATGATATCCTAATAGAAGTGTGAAAATATTTAGGAGATTTAGAAATTTCTTGGCTTACTAAACTTTTAATATTATATTAAAAACTAAAAAAATTAATGGAATTAATTTATATTATGATTCATAGAAAGATAAATACCTTATGTATTCAAGAAACTAAATGGGTTGGAGAAAAGGCTAAGGAGATTGATAACTTAGTTTTTAAACTTTGGTATTCTGTCCCACTTGAAATGGTGTAAGGTGTAATCATAGATAAGAGTTTGAAAGATGATGTTGTAAAATTTACTGGAGTTGGAGATAGAATTTTAGCGATTAAGATTATTATTGATACAAAGATTTTTTAATATTATGAGGGTTTATTCTCCTTAAGTAGATTTAGAAATAGACACTAAAGATAAATTCAGGAATAACTTAGAAGACTTAATATGCTTGATACTTTAATTTTTATTGGAGATTTAAATGAACATGTTGGTAGAGTGATAAAAGATTTCAGAAATATTCATGGTGTCTATAGTTATGGAATGATTAATGAAAAATGTAGAGCCATATTAGATTTTGCTTTAGCGTATGATTTGGTTATATTACTAATACTTTATTTATGAAAAGAGATGAACATCTTATTACTTATTATAATGAATTTAATAAAACACAAATTGATTATTTTCTTATGAGAAGAAGAGATGGTCGAGATTTTAAAGATTGTAAGGGCATTCCAAGTGAGGATTTAAGGACCCAACCTCGATTATTAGTTTTAGATTTTAAGACGATGTACTGTAAAATAAAACATACTACGATTCATCATCGTAGGATTAGACGGAGTACCTAAAAGACACGAATAAAATTATTTTTATGAGTAAAATTCAAGATTTAAAATTTGAGATGTTAATGAAGAAGCTAATACTATGTGGGAAAACGTAACAAATACTATTAAATAAGTGTCAAAAGATGTACTTGGAGAATTAAAAGAAAAAATATCTATAAATAAAAATAGTTGGTGATGGAATAATAATGTGCAAGAAAAGATAAAATTTAATATGTTGTAAAAATTTATTTAAATGTAAAAGTTTATAAAACTGAGAAAAATATCAAATGACCCGCAGAGAGTCTAAAAGAACAATTCATGACGTTAAAAATTCTACTTTTAGTGATATTTATAATAGATTTGATACTAAGGAGGGTGAAAAATATATGTATAAACTAGCCAAACATAGAGAAAAGAAAAATAAAGATTTAACTCAAGTAAGATATATTAAAGATGAAAATTAAAAAGTGTTTTTCTTTGAAAGGATATTCACCATAGGTGGGTGAGTTTATTTTGATAAACTTTTTAATGAAGTTTCTTAAAATACGTTCGACCTTAGTGATCTTAATATCATTAATAATAATAAAACGTTTCATTTTTACCGTCGCGTTAGTAAAAAAGAAGTTGAAGAGACTTTAAAGAAGACCAAGCGTGGAAAGTCTGTAGGATCTGATGATATCCCAATTGAAGTGTGAAAATATTTAGGAGATTTGAGAGTTTCTTGGCTTACTAAACTCTTTAATAATATTTATAAACTAAAAATATGCTTGAGGAGTGGAGGAAAAGTTTTTTGGCTCCCATTTTTAAGAATAAGGGGATGCATAAGAGTGTGCAAATTATACAACAATAACAACAACAAAGCCTTAATCCCACTAAGTGGGGTCGGCTACATGAATCCTTTTTCTCCATTGCGTCCTATTTAGTGTCAAATTTTCATTTATTTTTAATAAATTAAGATCATTTTTGATGTAATAAGCCCAAGTCTTCCTAGGTCTACCTCTGCCTTTCTTATAAAGAGTATGCAAATTATAAAAGAATTAAATTGATTTGTCATACTTTAAAATTATTGGAGAGAGTAATTGAACATAGGTTAAGTCATATTACCAAGATTTCTCATAATCAATTTGGATTTATGCCGAGCAGGTCTACTATTGAAGCTATATATTTAGTGAGAGGTATGATGGAGAAGTACAGAGATAATAAGGAGGATTTATATTTGATTTTTCTTGATTTAGAAAAAGCTTACGATAAAGTTCCTAGAGATATACTTTGGAGAGTTTTTGAGAAGAAAGATGTTGATATGACTTATATTCAAGTCATTAAAGATATGCATACTAGATCTGTTACTTGTGTTTGGATTGAAGGAGGATTGACCAAATATTTTCCTATTTCTGTTGGATTACATCACGGACCGGCTTCAAGCCCATATCTTTTTGCTTTAGTTATGGATGATCTTACTGGACATTTACAGAAGGATGTACCTTGGTGTATGTTTTTTGCTGATCATATCCTTCCCATGGATAAGACGAGGGAAAAAGCCCAGGAAAAGCTTGATTTATGTTGGTCTACATTGTAGTCTAAAGGCCTTTGTTTGATTAGAACTAAAACTGAATACATGGAATGTAATTTTAGTAATAGCAGCTCTAGTGACAGAAGTGTAACTTTGGGTGATCAAATTATTAAAAGGTGTGAACGGTTTAGATATCTCGGATCTATCATTCAAAGCGATGGTGGTATAGATGGAGATTTTAATAGTAGAATTCAAGTTGGTTTGTTGAAATAGTGGAATGCTTCGGGCCTATTGTGTGATAGGAAAGTACCGCTTAGACTGAAAGGAAAATTTTATAAGAGGGTGGTGAGGCTTGCAATGCTCTATGGTGCTGAATGTTGGCTTTTAAAATAGAAATATAATATTAAGTTATGTATTGCCGAGATGAGAATGATTAGGTGGATGAGTGGCTTTACACTTAGAGATAAAATACACAATTAATATATCTATGATAGAGTTAGTGTAGCTCTAGTGACGGACAAAATTAAAGAGAGTCGCCTTAGATGGTTTGGTTAGATTAAATGTCGACCATATGATGTTCCAATTAGGTGAGTAGATGTTGTAGATTCGACTTATGTTAAGAAAGGCGAAGGTAGACCCAGGAAGACTTGGGCTTATTGTATAAAAAATGATCTTAATATATTATAATTAAATGAAAATATGACACTAAATCGGACGCAATGGAGAAAAAGGATTCATGTAGCCGATCCCACTTAGTGTGATTAAGGCTTTGTTGTTGTTGTATTAAAAACTAAAATTGATAAACAAGTATGTGAGAAAAAATCAACTCTGGGCCGAAAATTGTGGCAGGTTGGCTACTCTCACTAGAATCACCCAGGAGATACTTTTTCTTTGGTAGGACCTGAATCCCATCAAATAATTTTCTTCCTCACCAAGCTCCTAAAATATTTCCAAAGTTGTGGTTGATCACTTGTGTCTGGCTAGAGTTGATGGGTACATTGCTTAATTGAATCTAAATATGATGGACTTCATTAAATCTTCCAGTCGTGGCACAAAAGAGCATCATCTTTGACATGCTGGATTTCCTGCAGCAGTGGCAACTTAAAAAGGAGTTTATTTCTGAACAGTCTAAATTTCTTTTATCTAGGGTTGTCGTGACTCTGTTGTCGGTTCCTCGAACTCATGACCATCTTGGACAACCAATATTACTTCGGTTAGTCCCTCTCATGGGCTCAGCTTGAACTATGTGCATTTCCCCTCATCAATTGAAATGTGGTACGCTTCCTTTGTTTTCTCACAATCTTCAATGACTACTGTCATTGCCCATTTCTTCAACAACACTCTGCTTAGTGAAATAAATCTTTCACTTGCTTGTGCAATCTGATTCAACACGCTCTAATTCATGGCACTTGAAAAACTTTCTTACCGGGATAGATTTAGGAATACTGATTTGCTCCCCATGTTCTCTACTTTGAATCAGTTTCCTCTTAGGCGGGATCGGATTAGATATTCCCCTGAGTGTACTCTGATTGTAAGATTTTGGGGTTGAACCCTGCCTTTTATATGTGGTGTGTGATCATCTGGTAATGTTATCTATCTATTTTTAAAGTTATGAGTTTGTGCATCTTATTTGTAATGAATTGGTAGGTACTGACGCTTCGACCTCCTTTTCATCTTGAATCAGGTAGTAATCTTGTCTTTTCCCTCACGCCAGCGTATGTAGTTAAAATTTTTTTACCAAAATAATACACTCTTCTTCAGCGTCTTGGCAGCTAGTTTCACGATTTTGTCCAGTGATACTTCCTGGTGCTTAAAGGAAAGTTCTACGATCTACATCCATTCGATGAACTCGTCTAGATTCAAGTGGTCGTCGTAATGTGGCAAATCCACAATTGCTTCAAAATTATGACTTCTCAGATATTTTAGTTCAAATCTTTAGGGTAGAAGTTCTTCATCTCTGAAATCCTTATGATGGAAGAGGTTTACAACTTTCTTTCGATCTAGAAAATCACTGTTGTCGGTACGGGTGATCCTTCCGAATTGCCTCTTCTTGATAACCATAAACCTCTATTGCGGTTGGAAGTTTTCCCGCCACACAATTTCCATATAAGGTTTCTGGACATCCTTTTGCAGATTTCTCATAAAGGATATTGCGGCACTTCCTCCCGTTCAGATGTTTTGAAAATTAACTTTTCGGTGGCGTGATTAGGGTTTGGGAGTGGGTAGGTGGAAGGTGTGTGAGGGTGATAAAGGGCAGCTAAGAAAATTTTTTGGTGGAGAAAGGGTTAGGTAGTGGTGGATATTAAGAACCCAAGGATAAGAATGAGTTTAGGCTAGCTCTGATACCAAATCATACCTGAGTTAACCAACAACAACGGGAAAAATAATATTATTACTGAAGAAAGTTAATAGGCATACAACTAGCACACTAGAAAGGGAATTAATATTAAGACATGAAACACAACACACGACCATGGTGAATTTAAGGTAGCGTTGGTAGTTGTTTGGGGCTTGGAAAGTTGGAGCTAAGACATGAAAGGTGTCGGACGTCATGGAAACAGTGGTAAGACAACGTTAACTGGCTGTCCTTGTGGCTGCGTGCAGGGAATGGCTAGAATTTACAAGAATCTGCAAAAATAAGATTGGCCCGGGGCACAGGAATGAGGGGAGACAGCTGCTAGGTGTGTTTCTAGGGCGGTAGCTATTATGGGAGAGTGGATTGGTGGCTGGAGAGGTTGGGTGCTGCTGGACAACACCGACACCTTTTGCTGTTTGGGCTGTTGCAGCAGAGTAGGTGAGCTAGAATAGCAGGCTTACATCAGTATGAATGGGTTTTGGGCGGTGGCAGCAATTGAGGGTTGCTTTGAAGCAAAGCGGGAGGAAGTTGAAGGGTAGAGGTCGTTTGGGCTGGGGCAGTAGCAAGGTGGGAATGAGGCAAACGGTGGCAGGAGGGCTGGTTGCTGCAGGAAATCAGCAAGACATGCTGTGCGGGGCCGTCTGCAGCAGGAAAGGGGCGACCATGAGCGACATGGTTAGGATGTGGAAAGGGATAGAGAAGATAGTCACCACATCAGGAGCGAGATGTAGCCAGTCCACCTTTTGAACTTTGGATATAACTCTCGAAGAGAAAAGAGAGACATTGGTGGCTGTCCCGAACAAACACACAATAAAAAAGAAACCTAAAACAACAAGCAAATATATAATTATAGGATAATCAAGAGTGGCTCATAGGGCTGGCCGACTCCAGAGGATTGAGAAAATGCTGGACCGCTATGGTCCAACCACGAAAACAAGTGCCGTTGATAGTCGTGGGAAAATGCCATGTGCTGAATGCCTCCGCCTTTGGATGCCCCGCGTCAGTGCAGGAAAGTCTCCCGCGACATGTCCGCTATCTCGAACTCTTTTCAAGCTAGGAGAGTGCAATGTGCTTCCCATTCTTGGTGAAGTAATATGTGTTTTTATAACCATTACGACCTGCGCAATGGTCATTTTTCTAGTGTTGACCCAATTGGACGTCACAAAACATCTGCCTTAACACTTCTCTTTAATAAACAATTTAACTAGGCATGTCTTGTTTATTATCATCTCATTCTTTTACATCAACTAAATAGAGAGTATTACTTAGTGTGCTTTTGAATGGTTTGACTCAATTTTTTCACACTTGTGTAGAGAATTATTCCGACAACTACCTTTGTCAATGATAACAATGCATAATTTTACTCTCTCTTGGGCTCATTATGAAGAATCCATCAAATCACTAACATATCTATTTTATCCTTGGAGATCTCCTACTCTTTCACATTTTCGCTCTCCTATGATCTTAGTGTAACTATCTACTGTTGTTATTACTCTCTACTTAGTGAAAGAAACCATCTTTATGTTTGGGCAATTAAATGTCACGTGCCTACGCTCATGACATTTGAACCATTTCTTGTCTTGAAAGGTTTTGGGATGTTTGGATTCACCCACCTTCTCCCTACCTTGATCATCACGTTGGTCGGTTTGGGTGCACTAGCATGTGTACTCTTTACTACTTCTATCCTAGGCGTTGAGCCTTATCTATAGGGATTGACCATTCTCATGTGATGATGTTACCTTCAAAGCTTGGGCCTATAGGTTGAGTATGGATCAATATAATTGTAGTTGTTCCACGCTGCTAATAGTTGGCTTCAACCCTTCAAGATATCTCGCCACTTTGTACTTTTAGAGCTCTACCAACTCTCATTTCGGTATGATCTGTTCAAATTCAGTTGTATGTTCTCTTACAAATAAATCTCGTTAGTGCAGATTGTAGAGTTTTGGAAATATATAATCTTGATAATGCGGGAAAAGATATTTGTGCAAAATGTTCCTCTTCATTTTAGACAACATAGTAATTTTACTTTTTCTTTCTCACTATAACAGGTAGCTTTAGATTTTTTCACCACAAGCGATCTTTTGTTATCGAATTGCTCATCTTGGTTTTGTGTGATCTTGCTCATGATCATATCTTATTATTATGAGGGTTATTATAATGTCCTTATTTTTTAGCACACTTAAGGGCTTTATTCATTATTAGATTATTTCATTAACTTTGAAGGTTAATTTAAAAAGTGTCCGATGCCTCCTTTGCATGAAATCAAGTTTTCCACATTCAGGTTAAAAAAAATGTTTTCCATATTTTGGTTAAAAGGTTTTGCTCTATGTTTTCAGCTGAAGCTTAGGTGCCATTATATGATAAGCTATTGGTTTGAATTGAAATGACAACTTGTAAGAAAGTTTGTTTTCCTACTTTGTGAATGAGTTGTTTAATCAAATTGAATGTCATAAATGCTATCTTTTATTTTTTTATTTAATTAATTAATTAATTTATTTTCATAGAGTGCTGTCTTATTGTTTCTCATATTATGATTAGTTTATCACCTTACAATCTTGATATCAACATTCTAATCAACATGAAAATTCGTGGCAGGTTTTATATAAGCTAGTTTAGCTTAGACATTGGACATGTACTATATTCAAATGATCCTCAAACCCTTGAATGAAGTTTATTGCTAATTCGCAAGGGTGAGATCCTTGGGAATATTGGTATAATGTTTGACCTGATGATAAAATTATAGGCATATCCATTAGTAATGATATTTGGCTTATTTTAAATTTGTCTCTTTTGTCTGTTTAACTAGAAAAACTTTTGCAGCTATTTTTTTATATGCCATTTGTGTTTTATTTAATTTTGTTTATACATTCTTTCATTTAGATTTGTTTGGAAAGCATGAAGCGATTTTGAGCTTGTAATGCAATTTATTCGTTCTGTTAGTTATATATATATATATATGTATTGAAAAAGCTCAAGGGCTAATATATTAAAAGAGAAAATGTACAGATAAGTTGTATGAGAGAGCATAACAAAGGCACCCTACCGACACGGTATACAACACACAAATGGTCCCAGAAAAAGAAAGTACATGTATACTAAAAAACTAAAACTGCCAAACACTCTCAGTATCATGTAGCTAGAGAACTATCCAATTCAGTCATACCTCTTCTTCTAGTTCTAGGAAGAGAGCCAGTTAACAAATTGTTAAGTTTAGTGCCATTACCCGAAACAATCAAAGTATCATCCATTAAGTTTCTGAGCTCGAGCAGGCCTCCGTTCTTCTTCTTCCTTTTGGATGTGTAAACCTGTCATTTCTCATCCGATGACTGGCTCATCTGATCAGTGTGTTGGTCGACATAATGCTGAGCATGTAAAGGCTGTTGCACATCATGGGCCCCTTGTGCCTGACTAATCGTAACAACTTGCTCGGTCTAAAGTGGTTGTAGAGCCACAGTATAAAGATATTCAACCGTTGCTTCAATGATGGGTTCTAGGGTAGGTGAAATATGAAATGTCTCCTCTGCACCCGAGACTTTCATAAGATGAGGAGCTTGAAATTCCTCGTGATGATCGGACCAGACATTGTTCTGTGTAAGTAAAGTTCCTTACCTCACGAAACAAAAACAATATTGTCAGGGGGGCCTCCGGTAGAAAGGGAGTTATTAGGAGGGAGGGTGGGAGGGAGAGCAAATGTCAGGTCTACCAAAATTTCAATAACTGGGTTGCACTCAGGGGTAGAGGAGGGCTAGGTGTGAGTTGGGGCGGTGGCTCAGTAACATTTTTGCTCTGAGGTTTTAAATGAGGTTGTAAATGGTGACACTGAGAGTGAGAGTGTCAAACATACGACAATGAGCGCCGTAAAGTGGGAACTGTTCGAGTTTCACGCACTGCCAAAAACCCTGGTGTTGTGAGCCAATCCAGATCTCACCCGGAAAAGGTAAAGTAATGTTTCGTTCAATCAAAACTCTGACTTCAAAAGGCCGACTCAGATTAATTGTAGGAATATCAGTTTTGAGGGGCTTAACGTAAACCATAGCTAACGAGTAGAGGAGCTCGTGATTAAAAAGATGGAACTTTAGACCCGGGAAGCGCAACCATACCAGAATGGTAGGAGGTTCAATGAGATGATCAAAATCGACCGTCCATTCTAAAACTTTCATCATGTGGTTATCTATTCGAACGTGTCTTCTCGCAAATAAATGAACATAGTCTTCATCATCTGACAATTGGATAAGAATATGCCTACCGTCCAGTTTACCAATCTTCTATTCTCTTTTCGGACGCATTTGCTCGAACTCTTTTCGGAGTACCTCAAGATTAGGGTTTCCACAGAAAAACTTTCCAACTAAGACCAACTGGCAAGATGAAGTTAAGGTGGAGATCTTGGCGTCAGATAGAAAAATTGCAGGCTTATCATTTTTACGGGACTCTTTAAGAAATTCGGCATCAACGCCCAATGCTAAAATGTCGTCGTATCGTTGCAGGAACATACACAAAATAGGAGCGAGATTGGGGTTGTCGCCAGCAAGAGCGGCGGCGTAGGAACGTCCTGAGGCTATCACCACTTGCTAGGAACGGAGCAATAGATGGGGTGGAGGAGACGAGGGCCCTTCTTCTACGAGCAAGACGAAAGGCAAGACAACACATAGACGATGCCTGATGAAGGACATATCTTGACTAAACAGGAAACGACGAAGGATGAGGCACGAATGTGCGGTCTCCTTCGTCAAGGAGGCACGATACGCGACTCGCTAGGAACTGAGCAGCAGACGAGGTGGAGGAGACGCGAGCCCTTTTTATTCGAGCAGGACAGAGGGCGAGCCAGCACAGAGACGCAGCGGATCTCGACGAAACAAGCGAACAACGAGAATGTGAGGTCCCCTTCGTTGATGAGGCACGACGAGAAGGCGAAGTCAGGCGAAGTCGACGAAGGATGAAATGAGATTTACTGGAGCAGGTGTCAGCATTCGCCATGTGGCGAAACCCTAGCAGAGCGGAAACGACGACCTATGTTTTGAAAAAAGTTATATATATATATATATATAATATATAAGGGGATTGAAGTTGAATACAAAACTCTTGTTTACAAAAGGTTCATTCCCTCATGCTGGCTTAGGAATCCTCTCTTCTTTTAGAATTTGTTCACTTCTCTTTTCCTTTTAGGATTTGAACACTTCTCTCTTCTCTCCTCTCTACTCTCGGTTAGCATACCATTCCTCTTAAGTTATCAATTATAAATAATAACATTGTACGTCATTCCATCACTCTCAATGATGGGGCTAACAAATACTTCCACATCTTGTGACATTTTTTGTTTTCTTTATGGTTCCATTTAAATATCAATTCATCAAATTAAAATATTATATAATTGTTGAAATCTCAATGGACATGTCATATGGATTGAAGGCTTTACTTTATGCGATTTCCTTAGAGTTAGCTTAATTCACCTTTCCTGATAAATTTATAATGTTCCTAAAACTTTATATTGCACACTTCTTAAAACATTTTTCCTTTAAAACTCTACTGTTTTAGTTTTTCAAATCATCATTTCTTTTATTGTTATATTTTTCTTCAAACATGATTCTTGTATATCCACTTTTTACTCTTTGCATATCTTATAGAACAACGTATTTTACTTTGAATGCCCATTCCTTTCATCTCCAAAAGCAACACAAAAAGGCACGTGCTTAACACAAATCTTTTTATGCAATTCATTTATGATTATAAATTCTTTGTCGCCCCACACTTGCTTCTAATGCTACTTAATGCTTCACAACACAGATTGTGCACAGTTCTCATGCGTAGACATACGCATGTCTTTTACGTGCTCTTGCCTGACACGCTTTTTTTCTATGCGCCTCAAATGATTAGTATACTTTGTTAAGATTAAAAAAAAGAGATGTAAAATTATTTTTCTTTTCCCAATATTTTTACACAGAAATTGCACACACATATAGGTACATATATACACACATACATACGTACATATATACGAACATATATATATATATATATATATGTATATATATACATACATACATACATACATACATACATACATACGTGTGTACATACATGTGTACGCATGTACATATGTGTCGCATATCTTGGCCTGTTGGTGGCGGGGTCATTGTAAGTCCCTCCAGGTCAATGGTTCGATCTCACCGTGGTGCGGGGGCTCTCGAATTATAGGCACATGGCGCTGCTCTCATCATGGGGTTAGAATGCGCATGAGAAATCGATATTTGGGCCTCTGCCAAACATCGATTTTCTTATAATATATATATATACATATATATATATACATATGTATGTATGTACATATGTATGTATGTACATATGTATATATACCTTTCCCGAAAGAGCTATGGATTGGTTCACAACACCAGGGATTTTGGCAACCAGCAGAACTTGAACAGGTACCTCTTTATTGCACTCACTGCCGTATGTTTGGTTACTCTCACCAACAGTGTTACCACCTGCATCCGAATCTCAAACCTCCACGTACAAACACTACTGGGTCACACATTCCTGCGACGGATATACCCTCTTCCTCACTGCCGGTGATACCCACTGCCACACCCACGCCGAACACGGTGCAAAAGTCTACTGATACTGATTCAGAGCATGTCGATAAGGATCAATTGTTTGAGGGTCAGGATGCGGCCGATGCCCTTTCTTTTTTGCCTTCTTCCATTAGTGTAGCAATTACTGTGGAGGGTGCTCAGACTTCCCTCCCTGACGTGATTGAACAAAGGGAAGAAGCGATTACTCCCATTCAGATGACGAAAAATGTGCATACTACTACCGAGGTCTCAAACAATAGCCTTATTACTGCCACTACACAGACACTGCAACCTACCGCTGCACCTGCATTTCCTTCTATGGTCCAGACCGACCAGTCTTCCCAAGAAGAATGACAAGTTTATTCCTCCCGGTGGAAGAAGGCCAGGGGTATTTTGCCACTTGGAAATTTGATGGATGATACCTTGATCTCTCCTGGTAATGGAGAATCACTTCAAAGTTTGATTATTGAATGCGTTACACGAACCCGTGGAAGAGGAAGGCCTTGACTACCTCGTCCATAGAAAATGTTTTATTTGCATGATTTTCTTTTATCCAATCTTTTGTACTTTTTTGTTTGAGCTTTTTTTCTCTTTGTTTCTTATGAGTAGAGCCCCATCTTTTGGGCTCTCTCATACTACTTATTTTGTAACCCTTTTATTTCAATGAAATAGACC
Source organism: Papilionanthe hookeriana x Papilionanthe teres (assembly GCA_022702705.1). Classification (NCBI taxonomy): domain Eukaryota; kingdom Viridiplantae; phylum Streptophyta; class Magnoliopsida; order Asparagales; family Orchidaceae; genus Papilionanthe; species Papilionanthe hookeriana x Papilionanthe teres. The sequence goes on from CM040435.1 coordinate 32,668,341, forward strand.
CTAAAGCTTCCTTTTTAATATATATATATATATATATATATTATTTTATTTTATTTTATTTATTTTTTTTAAAAGCCATAGGGCCAATTTTATTGAAATAAAAACGGTTACATGAGCTTGCGGAGGGGCCCAAAACATGAAGCCCAATCCCTACGATACAAAACTAACAAAATGATCCAAAGATCAGTACATAAATAACAATAACAAAGGCTAAGAACTAGATCGCGCTGCTCTCGCTCTGTTTTAGGAGATCCATTGAGTAAGCTCTTAATTGCTGTTCCATTGCCATTAGTGACCAAGGTATCATCAACTAGTAGAGTATCCCCAGGCTTCTTTCGTCGAGAAGTGTAAACCTGCCAATCCTCTTCATCTTCTTCTATTTCTTCTTCTTCAGCTTCTTCTTCATCTGTTGTCAGAGTCTGCTGAAACCTACCGGTGGGTGCAATGATGAGGTTGGAGGTTCTTCTTTTCTCGCTAAATTTTTTGGTGAATTGGTCGGAATCGACAGCTATGGTAGCCACATGGGCGGTTTGCACCACGGAGAGGCTTTTTCGAAGAACCACGATGCTAGCCACCGGGGTGCGATTTATGCGGCACTGTCGAGGAGTCTCCCCGACAACCTTGTTAGCCTCAGAAGCTACCCTGTTCCCCTTTGGAACCGAGGTAGCACTAAGCACTTTGTTGGTGAATCTCAACTGCAGTGAAGAAGGCCCGAAGCCCTTTTCCTCGAGGAGGATGCGACCCTGTAACAAGTGTCTCTAATGTGCCCGAACATTTTGCAATGCTGGCAAAAAAGAGGTTTATCCTCTACCACCACCTCCTACCAAAAACCATCAGCACCATCCGTGATCCAAATTTGATCAACATCTGGGAGGGTAAAATCTTTCTCCACCTGAACCCTGACACCATCAGGCGAGACCATATCATAATTAAGTGAATCAACTCTGAGAGGGGTACTAAGAGCTTGACTGATGTTATATAAAGCTTTCCGTTGGTACAAATGAAAGGGAGTCTCGAAGCTCGAACCACATGGAACGACGGGAGGTTCTCTAGATGGGTCAAAATCGGGAGTTCATTTGATAAGCTTCATATAGGTACCCGCAATCAAAACAGATTGTTGCGCAAAGATTCTAGCATAATCTTCTTCCTTTTGTATTCTAATAAGTAGATGTCTGCTATCCAAAACTCCCAGCCTCCATCCTTCAATGAATTTCAGATCCATAAAGAACTTTCTAACCAGATTCATCTTGGGATGACCAAATTGAAATTTCCCAATTAGCGTAAACTTCACATTCTCAGAGAGAGCCTTCATTTCCTGGGTAGTGAAGATGACCTCAGACTTCCCATCCTTTACACCTATCGGCCTAATAAAATGTTGCTCTATTTTACCAGCCGCCGCATCATGAAAGGATTGTGGAAAAAAAAGATGATCGAGAACTTTTTTTGGGACGTGTTGTCCTCGCCTACAACTCCGCAAAAGTAGACTTAGCCCGTTGTGCGTAACTCGCACATTAACGGGGACGGAAGAAGCTCGTCGCCATGAAGGCGGCTCGAAAAACCGGAGGCGGAGAAAGGCTCACTGTCAAGCTTGCACCAGCGGCACTGTCAAGCTAGGGAATTCAAATCTCTGTTTCCTTCCCAGTTTCGAAAGAAGCGGAGAAAGGCCCTGTAGCAATCGGCCGAATCGCTGCTGTAGGAATTGCCGCAGCACCTCAGCAGTTTAGCGAAACGAAGAACCGCAGCAGCATTGCAGTGGCCTGCGGAGGAAGAAGAAGAAGACGCGAAAAGACACGGCGCACGTTGAGCAGCGACCCGGATGCGAGCTCCAGATGACGCATAGAGCTCGATCGGACGACGCGACGCTGCGCACGGAGTGGAGCGACGAAAACGAGCCGGAAGAGACGCTATCCGGAGAAAACGCGCGGTCGCTAGGGTTCGCCATGCGGCGAAACCCTAGCAGCGCCGAACGGGGATGACGACCGCGCCATCTGGGAGGTTCACAAGTTTGAATCCTCCGGTGGCGCAGTGTCCCTTAAGCTATGTATATATATATATATATATGTAGATGATATATAGATAGATAGAGAGAGATATATAGAAATATATATATATAAGTTTGGTTTCTTTATGATTTCCACATTCTTGTAAGTTTATCTTCCATTACCTTTTCCCATAATTGCATATTGTTTCATAAGTTTTGTTTGTTAATAATTCCACCTTCTTGTATATCTTTTTATTCTTATATTGTCAGTATTAAAGTGATTTTTCTTCAAGAATTGACATCTTTTTTGTCTTTAATATTTCTTTAAAACATTTTGAAAATTTAACTGCAAGACTTGTCAATTACTCTCTTAGTGTAGGCAAGCACATCATTTTGATAAAGTTTTAACTTTATGCATTTTCTTAGGCGCTAAACTCAACCTAATTTTTCCCAATGTTAAACTTTGGTATAAATAAGAATTATGTACATGATATTTTTCTAAAAGGATTTCCTTGTTAAAAATTTCATTCACTATTTTCTCAAAATGTATATTTTTAATTTTTAACTTTTTTATTTTTTGATTAATTTATTAGAATTAAACTAAAATTTGACACTAAATAGGACACAATGGAGAAAAAGGATTCATGTAGCCGACCCCACTTAGTGGGATTAAGGCTTTGTTGTTGTTGTTGTTGTTGTTGTTTAATTTTTTGATATCATCATCTTTAAATATTGCTCCATCATATTGTGTTAAATATGCTAAACTTGACCTAAGTCTCTAATCTTTTATGTCTTCCTGCCCTAATTGATAAATGAAAAAGTTGTGTAGTTCCTGTTTTGCTAACTAACCTTTTAGGAAAGTTTCAAACTTCTATATGATTATAATTTGAAAACCATTTTTCTTTGTCATTATAAACCTGTGTATCATTTTTCTCTACCATAAGGTTTCCATATTTTGATATGAAGTTTTTATCAGTTTTTAACTTCGTTAAATCTTCTTATGCATCCTTGATGGAACTAGTTATTTTATTCTACATCAAGTTTGGTTTTGAACTATAGAATTCCAAATTTGCCTTTCTCAACTACCTTCTTAAAAGATGTTTAACATTTCACTGTAAGTTCCACCATCTTATTCTTGTACAATTTTTTTATTTATAATTTTATTCAAGTATTTGGAACCCCTGGATCTTCCATTTGGATATAAGGGCCGTTACCATTGGAGTAGATTGTTGGCAGTGTTGTCACTGAGCAATTAGTCTCTTTTGTCCGTTTTCTTTATTTTTTTTGCTTCTATGATATGGATCTATTTCTTATAATTTTTGTTGCATGGTTAAATTTTCTCCCGGAGTCACCTTACAATCCATAAAAAAAATTCCTTCCTTTTAAATGATAGAAAGTATGCTTATTCGTAGGGAAGAAAATTTGAATCTCTTTGAAAGGCCTCATGACTTGTTGTCGTTTACTGTGTTTAGGGATCCTAGTTTCTTGTTTGATTAATATATATATATATATTTCTTGTGATTCTCTTCTTGATATGTAGAAGTTGGGGCTGTCATTTGGTTTGCTTAAATGTTAATGTCCAATCATTTCACAACAATGATGAGTCTTTTTTTACATCTATTAAAAAAATACATGTTATTTAACTTCATGATTATCTCTGGTGAACTTTTCTATTCCAACCATGCAACATGCCTAAAAGCACTAGAGGCAGGCATTAGTGGGAATTTTTTTTTAAACATATGCGTCTGAAAATTGATTTGGTCATTTAAGTCAGGAAAATCTTATTGCCTATATTTGATCACTCAACTCCTGTAGTCTCATTTGGTACCTTCACTCCAATGTTACGTTTTTAATTTAATAGTCTATTCAAATTTACTTTCACTATGCTTGTATAGGTGCTGTTTTTACACGAGTTTTGTTCCCTAGCAAAGAGTCTACAGATGGTACAACAATTGCGTCTTCTGCGGTATGTGATTTAAATACCTGTCCATCATTGCATTTTGTCTTGGTTTTAACTAACCAAATTAAATGGCGAATACTGAATAATCTGTTAATTAGATGTTTGATTAGTGCCTGAGATTAGGGTCTGATAAGAAAGAATGATTAAAGTTTCTCTTGCCTCCTATAACAGAAGGGAATGATACTTTATCTTTTTTTCCACATCTTTATGAATCGTAATTGTGTGGCTTGATCAGCCAGCTTGCCAAATATAATTATGGTCTGGACATTCAATGATATTTTAGAAAATTTGTTTGATAGTACTGTACTTTGTTAAATATGACTGGCTCAATAAATTTGCTGGGGAGCTGGAAGCAGATGGATTAATTGGAGATCGACTCATCTCTTGACTTGATTTTTTTTTTCAATTTTTCATGTTTATTTATAAAGGCATTCCATTCATGCGGAGCTTCTTTGTTGTCATCGTTTCATATTATTAAGTAGGGAAATTTACATACATAGCAGACAATTCTTATGTATTTACATATCTTACACCTAAACTTTTATATTTACATACACAGCACTTTGGTGCTTTAAAGCTGTGCATAAATTTGTGTACTTCAGTTTTAAAAGGTGGCAATGATGCTATTTTTTATTTGATGTTAAAGATTTGATTGCTATGTGTGTAAATATGAAGTTTAGGTGTGAGATGTGTGAATACATAAGAATGTGTACTATACCTGTCTTTATGCATTAGCCAAAGCAGGTTCAGTTATCAGGATATGATGAACAAGTTAAAACAAGTTTAAAGCTCGTGTGCATAAGTGTGAATCCATGTATTTTTGCACTCTTCATTTTTTTTTTACTTGCAAACTTCATTTTGCACTTTTTTTTTCAAGTTCATGCAACTAGCATTACAAAGGTATAGTTTGGGAGGTTCAGAATTAAGGTATAGTTTGGGAGGTTCAGACGTCTTCATTCTTATTTTGTAACCGCATATAGGGCGAATTATTCCATCCGGAGCACGTACGCAGCGCTGGGTGCGGATTTTATGGGTACTGGGTGGGTATTGGATGGGTATTGGGGGAGGGGTATTGGTTATTAGGTGGGTATTGGATGGGTATTGGGAGGGTATTGGATGGGTATTGGGGGAGATGCGTGCGGACTGCGTGCGTTCTCCGTATGGAATAATGGCTCCGTATATGACTTTCTATGATAACTAACTAGGTCCAATTATTGTCATTATTTCTTCTTATAGCCGTAACTTTTTTTTAACTTATGATTTAAAATGAACCTCATTTATGGAAAATTTGGCTTTAATTCCTGAGCTCAGGCGTCAGATGGCTTGGTTGAGTTGCCTGAACCGTGGACGCTGCCCATAAAATTTCACCAATTTTTATTATGATTCATATTCACAATCTCTCTCGAAGCGTTGTGATTATGTCAGGATGCATATTCACGTTCTCTGTAAGACGAAGAGAAATATTATTGCACTGTTAACCCATTGAGAAGTAAATTGAGAGCTGAAAGAAAGAAAAATATCAGAGAACATGATAGACAATGGGAGTTTAACTGCCATTAGTATTCACAAAATTTAGCAAAATTTTTAGTATTCCAATTCAAAGAAATTTTAACAAAGGCTGACATGAATAACTCCTTTACCCTTTTGATGAACTAAAAAAAAAAAAACATTAGTAGTAAAATTTTCTTTATGGAACATTTGTTGGTATACTTATTTGTGATTTGTGAATCATTTTACTTGTTTGAGATGTATTGTCTCCCTGAAGCGATTCCTTTTTTTTTTTTAATTTGGAGATGTTATCTAATCAGAGGTGCGAAATTGCAAAGCTATCGAGATTCTTGGGGCATCAAATGAATTTCCAATTAACTAGGTGAAGGCACCTGCTCATATTAGTAATATACTAGAAATACTGCATCCATATAGAATCCACTGAGGAATCTAGAAATAACAGAAGTAATAAAATGAGATGGAAATAAGAATAGAATTTATTTCTATTAGCGTTTCACCTTTAGAAAGATACTTCCTTTCCGATAATCCAGCTTATAATGAATTTTATCTATGTTAAGCATCCTATGGGCACTTTGAGAACTAAATGGCATACTGAGATATCTGAAAGGAATATATTATAACAAATTTGCTGAGAATTTGAACTTACCGGCTAATTTTGCCAACTTAGACGAAGGAGTTTTTGAAAAAAGTTGACTTTTGAGATCAGATAGCAGTCAATAAAATATTGGATATGCTAAAGGTTCATGACTAAGATGAAAACCTGCATGAACTTATATAAGTTTCATCAACAAATGAAATTTGATGGGATTTTTTGGAGTTCCTGTAGTGCTCAAAACTCTCAATCTAACTTTAGAAAGTAGGACCTCCAACATTATATGGATTGCAATATGAACACTAATAATAATAAGGGGGTGAGAGGATCAACTTGACGAAGGCTTTTATGATATTTAGTTTGTTTTCCAACTCCTTGTTGATAATGATTAAAGAATTACTTAATCACTGGATGTATTTACTATACAAAATATTTTAGTATCTAAAATATGAAACTCCAATAATAACATTCAAAAGACCTCTTCAAAGTCCACTTTGAAGGTACCTTTTTTTTCCCCTTTTCGCAAAGTTTACTGTGTAATTTTGTTAGCACTATTAAAATCCATTGTGTCCTTCTCCTAAATAAATGAACTTTAGGTTATCATCCACCTAGTACGGCATGCAAGGCTCTAGTCCTTGAGAGGAGTGGTGAGAAGTTTTAGAGTCCTATTTATTAAACTAATTGTTAGAAAATATTTTAGGAAGTTCAACACTAATATGCCACTAGAAAATCCATATAATCAACGAATCCAATGTTATCAATAACTCTTTGATCTAGCTCTAAGTAGACTTGAATTAAGTATTCACAAGTATAGTTGGAAATTTTACAAGACTGATAGTGCACCAAATGCCCTTCAACTTTTCCATTGCTTACAGTTGAAATGAATTCGATGAGGTGGATCCAACGAGCTCAAGCTTATTTATCTAATATCATTAAACTACTAAAATATCTAAGAGGGAGTTTTGATCAAGGAGGATCAACACAGGCCTTCCCATGTAATGTTTTGATTTTTGATCAAAATACCACAGATTTGTGGAGGCAGGAATTTTTTCCAATGAAGCATTTCAAAGAAATGAATGCAAAGTTTTGCTTGGCAGATCATCGATCAACATTACCAAGTTGATAGATGTTTGTAATCACCAACAAGTCTTCTGTATACCTTCGACATCAACACTAATATCTACCTTTGACATCAACATTGACGTCTGCTATTGTTAGAAAGGCCAACACCTGCCATCTCCATAAACATTGATGCCCACTATGCCCGATAACTCTGATGTCGATTGATGTCAACAAGGTTGATACTCATAGTTGACATAATTCCTTACATCCGTTATCATTGCAGATGTTTGTAATCACCACCAATGCCGACATTCACTGCTTCTTCTCAGGCTGACGCTCATGTGTACATAGGGGCTACCAATATCGACACACGCTGTCGATATTGGTGCCATGAATGTGGATGCCTGTTGTTGTTAACAAATTTAATTTCCATTGTTGACAAAACTGATGCTCGCCATTTCGAGCAAGATGGATGCTCGCTGTAACCCAAAAAGTTCACGTCTGCCAATTATATCAATGTAAACGCCTACTATTGCACCTAGGTCAACACCCACCATCAAGAACAAAGTTGTTGCTTGCTGCCTCCTCAAAGATTGATGTCTGTTGTCACAAACAATGACGATTCTCACCATCCTTATCAAGTCCGACAACCACATTCTCCACCAAGATTGATGCTTATTTTCACCACCAATGTTGACAACAGTGTCAATGTTGCCATTGCCATCTGTATTGACATTCGCCTTGCCTGCCTTTATTGACACTTGCCATCGCCACCAATACTTGTCACAAATATAGATACTAGTGCTGCTTTCACTAATATTGATGTCTATCCTTGCCACCAACACTTATCCCCGCAATAATGTTGGCCCATGTTGATAATAATGCTAACATCTATTTCTGCCAGTGCTAGTAACATTCATAATTAGCATCTCCACTGAGGATGATGCTTGCCTTTTTAATCATTGACCTTCCCTCTTATAAGGAGAATGAGCAAGCAGACTACGAAATGTTTTCTTATTGCAGCTATAGTGACTGAACTTTCAAGGTCCCTTTACTTGCTCTATGCTAGCCATCTTCTATAATTAACATCCATTACATTTTATTAAAACTTATTTTAATAAAGTGCACCTTTTATAATATACAATTTATGGAATCATTTTAGCTTGGCCAAGCTTTGAGTTTTCACATATAAAATCACCTGCCTCTTATGAGCTGCTGTAACTATCTATAATTGTGAGATTTTTTGTATATTGTTAAGACAACAAACTCCCTATTCCTGCAATTGAGATAAATGAGATAAATGAGACAAATGAGACAAATTAACACTAGACTTTGAGGGGAAGCCTTTCACCATTATAAATATTGCTGAAACTCCTGGAGAGAAATCCATATTAATAATTTTATCCTGATAGAAAGATGGTTCCAGACAAACCAATCTTTTCTGCTGATATAAAAATTTGGGACATGATTACTAAAGATATTTTTATAGAAATCTGTAAAGCTTTCAAAACTTCATTTTGAGCAGAGAGAAAAACATTTCCAATCCTTACACGAAGAATGTAATTTTAGATTTCTTTTTCAATTAGCTGTTTGGTGAAATAAAATTTGTACTTTTGTCCTTCCATAAACCATTTAACTTTGCAGTTTCGCTGCCAATTAATTTCTTCTTCTTCTCTTCTCTCTCTCTCTCTCTCTCTCTCTCTCTCTCTCTTGTAGAACATTTTTTTGCCTCATTAATACTATTCAAGTTTTTGATTTTCTATTCTAAGCAAGTTTTTAATCCTTGTGGTCACCATATTTTTATCGCCTTCCCCTGTATGATTGAAGCCTTTCCACAAACCAATGCGCATATCTTTGAAACCTTGCTCTAAATGAAATGTCTGAGATTTATTCAATGGGAGTTTGCACTAAATAGAAGTGGACAATGCCATAGAATTCACTCAAATTTTTTTCTAGACTACACTTCAGAAATCCTCAATACTAGGGGGAATAAAATTTTGTCAAATTTAATAAAGATTTCTTCTTTCCTCTTATTGGACCCTGCTTTCTTCAATTGATGATTTATGAAATTGAAATGTTTCACTAAATCAATTAGAAGATAAGAAGTTGGCTTATCATCATTTGAGAGAGAATAGCGGATAGAATCCAATTTGATGTCCTCTTAAAGCTAACATTTAAAACCTAAGGGCCTATTTGGGACTATGTTTGTAGTGTATATTTTTTATGTTTTTATTTTTTATTTTTAAAAATAAATTATCTTGTTTTTAAAAACAATCAAAACATGAAGTATTTTTTAAAAACAACTAAACATTTTATGTCATACCAACCATATTTTCTTATAAATCAAAACATAAACAAGTCAAATAAAAATAAAAAATAAAAAGAAAAATTAAAAGTGATCCCAAATGGCTGCTAAGTAAAAAATTATAAGCTTTTTTCACCAGTTGGAGCATAAACAATAGCAAAAACAATTAAAAAGATAGTCATGGTTTTCCATGAAATTGATAGAAATCGATAAATATCTATAGAGAAGTTGATGACATCAAAAAGTCAATAGTTCCATCTACGTAAAGTGCCTACAGAATGGCCAATGGAATTTACAAATTTTCAATCCTGGTTTACATTAAACACAATAGACTATAGAATGAGCTGGTAAGAGAGCGCAGGGAAAAATTATATCCTTTTTATTCCGTGAAGATGCCATGCTTACCATTCTTCCATTCTTCTCTTAATACTGGAGCTCAACCTTCTAACATGTCAAATGTTGTTTTTCAGAGAAGTGAAAGTAGAGCTTGAGCCTTGAAAAAAGGATAACACATCACATCTTTTTCTGAAACTCTGGAACGAGCTCCATATTAAATTAATTTCACAATCATTAGCTAGTGCAAAAACGATTTTTTATTTTCATACAAGAAACTACAGAATCGGATAAAAAACAGTATCTTTGTTAGGATGCAATGCAATTTTTATTAGATGCATCAAGATAATGATTTTTGAAGTTGGTTTTTCTTGATTTGTTTTTGTTTCTTGGGAAGTTGATTGAATGATTTATAACTTTTCGTCTGACATAATGTTTTTGGTGGACCCTCTCACCAATGAAAGATGGATGGAGTTCACTGAGTTTAGAAAGAATTTTTCCCGGCATCATCTTCTGGAATCTCAGGGAGAAAATCCCATTTTTTTATTCAATCACTATATTCTCCTTGATCAATATCATTCTCACTGAAAAAAAAAAAAATCATTAGAAATGATAGTAGTTCTCCTATACTTGAATTTATCTTTAACCTGTGTATTAGGTGCTGGACTAAAAGCTGAATAAATTATGAGGAATTGTGGAATAGAAGAAACAGCTGAAAACAGATTTGGAGTTGAGGAAGAAGATCAATTAGCAATGTGAGTACTCCACGCTAGTTGCTGATAGAGGTTTTCTCAGTAGTATCTCAATTCAATTAAGAAATCGAAACAGTTGAAATTTGTTGGCAGTCTGAATCAGCTGATGGTAATTTTGCTTGATCCCAGCATTTTCTCCCTGAATTGGATGGTCAAGATTGGAACCAAAGGTTTGATTTCAACTCTTTATTACATTGAGAAATTGTTGAGAGCGGTGACAACATCTTAGGCAAAGCAACGGTAATAATATTTTCCATAGCCGATCTATCCAATGATTTGATAGTTGATGAAGAATTGGAATCAGTTGTGGACTGCAGAATCTATTACCGTTATAGAAGGATATGCTGCCTCAAATAAACCCATTTTAATGGAATTGCCAAAGTTATTATCATATTCAACTTGAGGTAAATCCCCAGCCGAGCACTTAAGAGAAGCAGTGAGATGCTCAATGCTTAAGCAAATGGTGCTTTGTTAGTTAGAGTATACAAATTATCATTTTCAACATAGGAGATCCGATTAGAGGAATGAGTACAAAATTAATATATTAATTGGAATAAGCTTCCGGAATTTTAGTATGACATTTAAGCCTTGCACTTTGATGAGAACTTTAGCTTTCAATATTGTAACCTTGAGATAGTGTTTATCCATACCAATGAGCTTCCCAAACTTGGAAATAATGAAGTCTAGTGGATCCCAATTCCAGTAATAAAAAGAAATCCTCAAACTTGAACTCTAACATGAAAAAAAGTTCAAGTTTTGGAAGGTCCATTGTTCTTTTCCGAATGCATAAGCATGGTACGAAAACCGTGCCAAAGGAGAGTCAAGCACCTTAGTAAAACTAATCTTAAACAAGGAAAGAAGTTAGTTTAATTAGGATAGAATGAACATATTAATTGTTTGAATTCCAATTAAGAGCTTCATTAACATCTTTACTGAGTTTAGGTTGAAACTTAAAGAAAACCATGGGCTTGAAGGATTCTTTTATCGTATTTAACAGATTGGATGAAAGGCATAAGAATTATCTTTTGTTTCCGTAAAAAGAAAAGAAATGTGATAATGATCAATCGTTTTGCATTCCAAAGAGAACCTCATTCTGAAAATCTCTAATAAGATGACCCTCCTCAAAGCACATGAAACATGTAATGTTAGAAAGCTTGCCTAAAAGGATCCCTGATAATGCTCGAGATTTTTAGCTAAAGGAAAAATTTCCTGCAAAATATGAGAATGAGCCTCATAGTCTTAGCCAAATTCCTGCACCCCCCTGAGCTGAATTTAATTTGAGCTCTAGTCAAGAGGATAAATTGGCCGGTGTTCAGTCGGCACACCAGCTCATGTATACATGGGGGAAAGACAAGACGTCATGAGGATGGTGGTTTTGGTTGAGAGCGGCCTTACTTGTTTATATTGGTAGCTGCTATGTTGGAGGTGGATTGGATATGTGAAAGAGCTGGGATTCTCTGTTTGGTAAATAGAAGATGGTTTAGAAACTTGGAGCATTTCTGAGTGTCTCTTCAGAAAGAGATGGAAGGAGCAAAAATTCAGAATTGCTTTCTAATGCGAAGGTAACTAACTTATTTTTATGAATAAATTTTTTAGGTGCATTATACATTGGGAGTTTGCATCTGTGCTTTTGCTGGTAGATTTGGGTTTTTTGAGGGTTGGGGGGATGATTACCATTAAGGAGTGTTGTGAAAAATGAACTTGTTGCAGACTCTTATGTCCTTCCCTGGAGGAACTTAATCCTGATTGGCAAATGCATAATTTTACTTTGCTTTTGAATCTGCCAGCAGCTGAATTAGAGAATTTGTCTCCAGAAAATTTCAGGATTAACCATAAGGTTCTAGTTTTCCATAAAATAAATGATGGGGTTGGTTGCCTGAAATTGTGTATCTGTTATAGGCTTACGTTTTGAAATGATATGATTGCAACGATCTAACTTGCATTATAACTAAGCATTTTCCAATTTTGATATTGCTCAAGGCATCCCCTTACAAGGCAGAAACAATGCTCTTTATGATTGCTTTGTGAAATCTGAGTTAAAATGCTTACTGTTTTTTTAACTGATTCTTCTGCTACAATTTTAGGGACCTTGCTGGCGAAGGCATATTTGGTATAATTACAGATGTACTAAAATCTCAGGATAGGAAGCTTGTCTCAATCGGGTAATTAGTATTATTGTATATTTATTTAAACTTTGTGCTGTCTTTCATGTTTTTGCGTACACGAGTTTCATATTCTTGTATTGGCTAAACGAACTTGGCTTTTCTGCTTCTATGATTCAGGACGGACATTCTCATACTCTTTCTTAATCAAGATCCAAATCTTCTTAGATCTCATGTGATTCAACAAGAGGGGAATGCCCTCTTGAGTCTTTTGGTGAGAGTCTATGCTATGTACTATTGTTGTGTTTTTCTTTGGGCTTGATTGCTTGTTGCCATGTTCTGTTTTGATTTAAGGCTTATATTCTTGTCAGCTGCTGTGAAAGTGGCATTTACAGGTCCTTATTTTTTTATTGAAAGGTAGCTAAAAGATCCTTCTCTTCTAAAAGAACATGCAAGTATTTATAATATCAAAATCATTTTAAATTGAGCACTCTTATGATAATCATAGTAAATGCCTTGAGCAATGTGCTAAGGGTAGAGTCTAACGGAGGAGCTCAATGTTCTTGAAAGGATATATTACTCTTACGATTATTATGCTGTGTGTGTGTGTATTATATTTATATACGGAGCATATGTGGCAGTAAATCAGGAAGTTGCCACTGTTAGCTTTAACAGAACCGAGGAGATGCTTGCGTAGACTGTAAGCAAAACTAAAATGAATGTCAGAACCAAAACCTCAATAGAGAGTGAGTTCAGAAGTTAATATATATGATTTTAGGAATAAAAATTAGCACATTTGCAATATATCATTGAGAAAATGAATACCTTTGGATGGTTACCCGAATTACCTTGTAAACAATTTAATAAAATGGTAAGAATCTATTGGACAGTCAACATCCCATCCTCGGGCAAAGACTTTTGCTCTCACAAAACTAAATGGCCCATTTTTTAAAGCATGATTTCTGCTTTCTCGGCCACTCCATTTTAAGCAGCTGGGATCAAAACTACCCTGGGTGATCATTTTGATGAATCATAATCATATTGGAAAAGCACACAAAGTATATCATAAGTGAAAGGTCTTTTATCTACCAGAGTAAGATGGAAGGAGTAAACAACATATAAAAGGGCATGAAATATATTGGACAAGCAAGCATCCTAGCTAATACAAAGACTTCGTTCTCATAAAACCTATTAAGAAAAACCATTTTTTGAAGCAGTTTTCTGCATTTCTGCCTCTCCATTTCAATCAATAGGAATGAAGACAATTTTAGGAATGTATGTGCTCAAGAGAGAGAATTATGGTGGCGGATAATGCAATTGGAAAGCATATTAAGTGCTATCTTGAGTGAAATCGTGTTAGCTATTACCTGGAGAGCTTAATAGCAAAAGCAGAACTTAATACTATAAGGAACTCAGTGAGGAGTAATGCAGAGAGCTTTGTTAGCAAGGACCGGCAGAACTGGGCTCACTTTATAGCAACCCTGGACAGCATAGGATACTTGATTGCATCAGCATCTGAGCTTATTGGAGCTTATGAGAATTGGAAGGGGTTTAGATAGATGTGGCCAGTTTTAACACAGTTTAAGGTAATACTGCTGACAGGTAATGTCCAAACATGACCAATAAACCAAACTGCTCCCTACCACTTTAATTTAACATAATTGGATGTGCACAACGTATGGTTGCTTTAATTTCTAGTGCGCCCGTGAATGGCTTCATGCTTTTATCTCTGCTGTGGACTGGAACCTTTACGTGGTCAAAATCAGCACATTAATTAGAAAAAGTGGACATGGCAATAAATGGTTTTTCTTAGCTTTAGAAACACAAGTTTTGTTTCATTTCAATTTTTTCATGATTTAGTTACAGCTTGAATATCTTGGGAATGGTTTTGTCCAATCAAGGCTTTAAATTTTAAATGCATATGCAATTATATAAAATTTCTAATTTTAGCTTAAATTCAAGGCTATACTCTGTCTTTACTTAAAACATTTTGCAATCTATAAAGTCTTTACTCTTCTGTCAAGCTCCTTTTATTGATAAGGCCAACGCAGGTCACATGCTTGATCAGCTGCATAACTTTTAGTAGAATATTGCTGGTTATATTTAACTTAGTTTGCGTAGATTATGCTCTTGTTTTGGAATGTCTATGAGAGAATGGCGTGGCTATGTTTTCTTCTCTTTAATTCAGGGAATTGTGAAATAACTCTGATTAATATATGCTATTGGTGATTTTACGTTATTGATGTTTTTTTTTCAGGTCAAAGGTATGATGACTGACTTTGGAGAGGGGATGCATTGCCAGTTTCTTGAAATCATGCGCATTTTGATAGATTCTTACTCTATGTCAGGAGCACAGGTATTTTCAATTTATATATTTTAGAGCTGATTTAATTTTCTGAATGCCAACTGCATTTATTGTTTGCGATGTTTCTCCATGAATTTGAGGGGTTGTATTAGACAAAACATGGCTATAAGTGCAAAAAAAAAAAAAAAAAAAAAAAGGGCCAAATAGACTTACTATCTCATTAACACTCTTTAGGAATTAATGAAGCGTGGCAATTCTTTCAATTGTTTTATTTTGATTAGATCTTCAGTTCTCTTTATTAGGAGTCTTGCAATTTTTTCTACAATGTTTGAAACTATCACTTCCCATAACAGTTTGGGCAAGTTTTATTTATTTATTTATATTCTTCTTGATGCTCCTGATTATTGTATATTTTCCTAATGTTGTAGCTTATCAAGCTCCGTTTATATAATTGTATGAACCATTCATTTTTTCCTCAATCTCGCTGTATTTTAAGAATGAAAATATCTTTCACAAATTTTGGGAGGATTAATGGTTTATCAAATAACTTATTACGTTTGTAAGAAGGGCAGGCTTAGTGCATGAGCTTTTTGCAGTTGTGGGGCTTGTTCTTGTACCCAATTTTACCGATGTCTATCGGGAAAAATTTATGTTGTTTATATGAATGACCACCACTCAATTGTTGTACCAAAATCATTGATTTCTGCCTTTCATCTATCTCATTAACATGAAAGTGTTGTAAATGAATTTTTTAAACGGTAAGCTGCAAACTTTGGGAGTTACGAAGAACATCCTCTTTTCATATAATTGATAGTCTTGTTACTTTTTTTTTTTGGTTAAACTCATAAATCAGCTTTTTTGTTGCTTGTTGATTATTTGTAACCTTAAAACCTCTTTTCTTTTAGAGAACATTTGACATGGATACATTGCATATTAGTTGAGTATGATGATATATCCTGCCACGAATAATTTTTAGATTGCCTTTGTTGTAACTTGGATATCATGTGTTTGAATCGTAGAAATAGCCTCTTTCTAATGCATATGTAAACTTGCCAACATTAACTTAGTTATTCAGAGCCTCAAGTGCTAGTTATACCCTCTTTTTAATGCATTTTCTCTAAAATAAATTCCATTAAGTCATTAACTTGTTCTTGATTAAGAGGCCCGAACACTATAAACCCAAGTTGAGCCCATTGTACTAGTAGGACTCCTATTAAAGCTTAAGCTGCCACGACTCAATATGAGGGCTTGAAATTTCAAGGTGAGAATAGACAGTCAGACGATAAAATTCAAATTTAATTTTATTTAATATTACTAATAATTTATCATCTAAATATTTGAAAGAATCACTAACAATATAAAAATTAAATTGAATTAAATGTAGAATAGTTGAAAAAATAATTATTTCTCTCTTTTAGATGTTTTTTATAAACATTTTTTCTTCTATTTCTAATTTTCTAACACTGAACTTTTTGAAAAGTATTAATTTAATATCACAGCGAGTTATCAACAACTAACTTAGTGAATATTGATGCTCTTCAAATTATAGTCACATATGTAAAAAAAAAAAAGAATCACATGCATGCCAGTCGTATACAATGAATCAGTAAAAGATCATTTATCAATTTATAGATTCAAAGATGATCATTCAAGAGATTATATTATACACTATTTTATCTTAACTATATCATAATCCATCCGTAATTGGAGCGTCGCCTAAATTATAGCAATTAAGGTATGTAAATATCAATATGTTTTTTAGTTTGCATGCATGTGCACTTTAGCATCTCAGATAATACCATAAAGGGTGAATTTTATCAATCAACATGCACCTACAAACATACTATATAAACCATTTTACTTGCATTGTCATGTCACAATATCTTTTTTCTAAAAAAATCAATATTTGTAATCAGTAAATATAATATATGTATCTAGAACATTCACTTCAATATGGTAACTTTGACCAATAGAGCAAAATAATCTTATTAAACTTGCGATGTTAATATATCTAACAATTATCAGTCTAATGCAATTGGTTTAGAGGAATTTAATATTATCATTATAATTTAGAAACAAGAGTACCACCTTCAAATAATTTTACTTGATTTTAGCTTTCTTACTCCTTAAGAGTTTGTCTTCTAGAATTTGATGGCCATAATAGCTTATAAATATAAATTTTAATCATATTAATTAATTACGCTTAATTAAAATTTTAATTAATTACATTATTTTAATTAATTATTTGAAATCTTTTTAAGTTTACATAGTAGTTTTACTAGATTATGAAAATTACAATTTTTATAAAGATTATTTAACTTGCATAAAATTTTTCCTTACCTTTTTTTTTCTTATTTAATATAAAACTTGTTTAATTTATCTTGCACAATATTTAATTTTTGCCAACTGTTATTCAATTGTTGACAGTTTGTTAACTGTACTATTAAATTTTATTTATTTCAATCATACTCTTATTTTAAATTATTTGAAATCTTTTTAAGTTTACATAGTAGTTTTACTAGATTATGAAAATTACAATTTTTATAAAGATTATTTGACTTGCATAAAATTTTTCCTTACCTTTTTTTTTCTTATTTAATATAAAACTTGTTTAATTTATCTTGCACAATATTTAATTTTTGCCAACTGTTATTCAATTGTTGACAGTTTGTTAACTGTACTATTAAATTTTATTTATTTCAATCATACTCTTATTTTAAATATAAATTTCAATTATCGTCTATATACATATGAGCTTGTTAGTTATCAAATTTCATCATTTAGAAAGTTTTTCATGGAACATAACAAAATTATGTTCAATCATATTTTGTTTCGACAATTGGTAATAATATTTTAAACTTCAATAAATTTCACATTGTTTAATATTTTTTTTAACTATTTAAATAGCTGAAACATTATTGGTATTTACTTTTTAACTAAATATTTAGTATTTTATTAAGATTTTTCTTCCAACACTTGAATATACTAAGAAAATTTTTAATTTATGATTTATATAAAAAGTTGCTGTACTAAAATTTTCCAAGTTTCTATTTTGTTTCATTTATATCTCCAAATTTGAAAATAAATAAAGATCATCTTCATAAGAGAAATCTGCTTAGGTAGGCTTAGCTCTTAAGGCTGATCAACTTGGTACAGTGCTGCAAACCCCTTAATCACGTGCTCTTTTTCTTCTTCTTCCTCTCCGAGTGTGTTCTAGCTGGTGTTTAATTCTCACATGAGTTCATCTGTCATCACTAGTTACACACTAAAATGGTTCAGTTCCTTCACTCCAACTCGGCCTTGCTCGCACTTGTTCATTCATCAGCTTCGTTCGTCTCACATGTCTGCTCGAGGCCTTGGTATGTTTGATGCACATTGTCACTTCCTTTGTGGTCTTGCTTTAAATCGTATGATGCCAGTGTTGCTCTTTTTTTCCTCAGTTTCGATGCCTCTTTTCATTTGACTTGTTGCACACCCTTTCTCTTCTCTCTATTTGCACTCGTATAGGCTTTGTTTCTGTCTCCTCTTCCTTTGTTTTCTTGTACTGAACTCTATCTCTCTCATCTCTTTTAATTCGCATAGTGCGACCCCATCCTCTGCATGCTTAGCCTCCCTACCTTTCTCATACTCTTCATCTCCACATCTATTGTTTAATTTCATGAATTGTTTGCGCTGGTTTCATCGAGCTATTACTTGCTGGTTCCATATTATTTATTATTATTTTTATGTTACTTAAGCGGTGCTAGGGGCCACTATTAGTATGTTAGAAATTAAGTCTTATTTCATTTCCATGTGCCCCTATTTTTTTACTCTTACAAGCACCACAACAAGGCCCTTATTACTTTCACACCCCTTCAAAAAAATTCCTTTTGCACCATCAAATATTATTCACCAAGGGTCTATTAAATAATATGGAACCTGTGTGTGAGTTTTTCCCCTTTTAGTTTTTGCTAATCAAGATAGCATCCATCACGTGCCATTCATGCCGCAAGTTTTATGAAACACTTGATATTTGTTGATCCATCAATTCTGATAGCAGTCCTGAAGGGGTTAAAACACCTGGGTTTGAAGCTGTGCCTAGTATATTAGTGGATAGATATTTATCAACTCAAATCTTAATCTATTAGGTAAGGGACACTGCCAATATATTAGGAATGCGAGTCTTATTGAACTTCTGTTAGTGTTTGTTTTTCAATCTCATGTCCATCTTAAAACCTGTCCTATTGGTTGATAAGCTAAAGATCCACCTTAGTGGGCGAATTGTATTTTTTCTCGTAGTGTTTCTGTGTTGTAGGTTTGGACCAACGCGGATGGTCTTCTATTTGAATAATAAATCTGGTTGATCAGTGGTTGAAGCATTGGGTGAAGTGCACAAAATGTTAGGTTTCATGCTTACCTCGAGCTTGGTTTGAATTGTAGCCAAAGTTTGACTCAATGATGGATAGAATGGGCCAAAGTTGATTATGCTTCTGCACTTTTGTGTTTAGTTGACAATAGCTATGATGATATAATTTAACAATGATGATTAAATGCATGTTAATTCTGAATTTACGTATAAGGCTTTTTAATAAATGATTATCATGATTAATAACCTTATCAGAAGTACTTGGTCTATGAATAATAAATTTTCATTAAAACTTGTTAAGTCCTATGCTAGTTGTTAACTTTATTTTGTCTATGTCTGGATATTTATAAAAAACATATATTAAAAATAACTATTTTTACAATAGCTCTATGATATTAATGAAGATTATTAGGGCTAAATAAAAAAAAAAAATTCATATGCAATGGTGAATTACATTTTTTAAAAGACTTGGGTGTTATCAAAAGGACAAATAAATAAGGCCTGGTTG